>CM022674.1:2060741-2115741 GCA_012295275.1 Chrysomallon squamiferum | reverse complement strand
TCATTTTCTTGCTCATTCATTCATTTGTTCATTCATTCATTCAGTCATTAAGTTCTTCATTTGTTCATTTATTTATTTCATTTCTTCATTTGTTCATTCAACCATTTACTTATTAATTCATTCAGTCATTACTTATTCATTCATTTATTCATTCACTGACAATAATAATATTCACAATTCTGTCTCACCCATATCAATATTTTTTATTCCTCCCAACAAACTGTGACTTGATTAATGAACATAGTGATTAAATATTTTTCCGGTCTATGGGTTGGCATAGTTAGGAGAGAATGTGTGGCTGATATCTGATAACCATGGTATCCAGAAGTAGATTTTCTTTCTTATATAACATTAAAAGGAAGAGGAAAAAGATAGAACAACAAACAAATGATACTAAAGACTTAAGTTTGAAGAAAAAATATTTTATTAAACAATGCTCTGAACACATTTTTATCTTATGGCTATGTACTGTTTTATAGACATAGACAGACAGACAGACAGTGAGCTAGATAGATAGATAGATAGATAGATAGATAGATAAGACAGATAGATAGATAGATAGATAGATATATAGATAGATAGATAGATAGGCAGACAGCCAAATAGAGATGTGATGACAAATAGATAGATAAATAACTTGATAGATGTAGGCAGGAAAATAGAAAGAAACACACATACAGATATATAGATAGATAGATAGACAGACAGACAGACAGACAGACAGACAGACAGACAGACAGACAGATAAATAGATAGCTAGATAGAGATAGATAGATAGATGTAGACAGACACACACACACAGATAGATAGATAGAGATAGACAGATGGATAGACACATGGCTGTGGTTAAGGATGATAAAAGGAATTTTACTTTGATCTGCTACTGTACCTTCCCATTAACAGTAAAGCACAGACTGGTTTGGTCTGAAGCCTGCCAGTGTTTTCTCTTGCTTCAGATGTTTGATCATTCATCAGAGACCATAGCAATGAACTGTCAGTGAGATTTAAACTGGAATTAACAACTTTCCATCCTGGTGTAGATTTTGTACACAAAGACAGACATTCAAACAGGTAATATAAAGTTCAGCTACTGTTGGTAGTAGTTACTAGCAAACCCATGTGTCTGTTTGGTTATGTTTGTTTTTACAGAGAAATCACACACTGAAATAGATAAACATTTACAACCATTTGGGTTCTAAAATATTACAGCATACATATCTAAACATGTATATAGATAAACACAAACATACAGACAGTCTCAGTATATATATATATATATATATATATATATACAGAACTAATTACACTGTTATAAAGATAAGCATTAATAAACAAAATTAAAGAAATAATTATTTAAAAAAAAAAATGATTCCAAAAATAATAAATTACAATCTTATTGTGTGAAATCATTCACTTTTTTTTTTACTATTCTCTGCTTCATTTTTCTCTGTATCACTCATCTCTCTCACTGTATCACACACACACACACACACACACACACACACACACACACACACACACTCACACACACAAACACACACACACAAACACACACACACACACACACACACACACACACACACACACAGACACACACACACACACACAAACACACACACACACACACACACACACACACACACACACACACACACACACACACACAGACACACACACACAGACACAGACACACAGACACACAGACACACACACACACAACACATCACATCACATCACATCACACACACTATGAAACACAAACGCTCTCTCTCTCTCTCTCTCCCTCCCTCTCTCTCTCCCCCTCTCTCTCTCACTCTCTGGCTACAAAATAAACAAAACACTAATACACTGGCAAAACCAGGAGATTACAACTTATGGTATCCCCCAATTACAGCCACATTAGTGTCCAACCTTCGCGTTATTTACCCTGATCAGTTGATGAAGAGAGAGATAACTAGGATGACAAACTTGTCGATACTGTCACAACAACCCTGAATCTGAAAATTGTTTTGTCAATACACATTCCTGGATCGCTGAGCAGTTTCACTTCTCATCAGTGCTCTTCAAAAAGAGGCAGGTTCGGGGCTGAGATAACATGTGGGCAGGTGGCAGGGAGGCAGAAACGGGTGGGGTAGGGAGTTGGGGTAGGGATTCGAGATGTGGTCAGGTAATGCCTGGAGGAGGTTACAAGAAGGTGGTGAAATGGGATGGGGGTTACAAATGAGGTGATGGTGATGGTTACACAGTTTACAAATGAGGTGATGGTGATGGTGACATTGTGGTTACAAATGAGGTGATGGTGGTTGTTACACAGTTTACAAATGAGGTGATGGTGATGGTTACATGGTGGTTACAAATGAGGTGATGGTGATGGTTACATGGTGGTTACAACTGAGGTGATGGTGATGGTGACATTTTGGTTACAAATTAGATGTGATGATGGTTACATGGTGGTTACAACTGAGATGTGGTGATTGTTACATTGTGGTTACAACTGAGATGTGGTGATGGTTACATTGTGGTTACAACTGAGATGTGGTGATGGTTAAATTGTGGTTACAACTGAGATGTGGTGATGGTTACATTGTGGTTACAACTGAGATGAGGTGATGGTGACATTGTGGTTACAACTGAGATGAGGTGATGGTGACATTGTGGTTACAACTGAGATGTGGTGATGGTTACATGGTGGTTACAAATAAGATGTGATGGTTACATGGTACAAATAAGATGTGGTGATGGTGACATGATGCTTACAACCAAAACAAGAAAGTGGTGAATAAATTTCAAGAAGAAAATAATTAGAAAAAAAAAACTGACAAAATATTAATTTCCTGAACATGATTGTGCCAGTAATATTTGTATTGTGTACACGAAGCTGAACTTCCCAGTCTCATAGAACATTAATGAACAAACACTTACCGGAAATATCACCCAACACTGGTGCCAAAAGCATTGAAATAGGTCCCTGCCAAACACAACTATAGTTTGCTTGTAAGGTTAAGCCTCAATATTTTTCCTATTAAAAGCCTCATAAACTTGGAACGAACAAGAATCAAGTGACAAAAAAAAAGTGTATAATTGTTACATCCATCTCATTATCTGAGGTGCATGCAATACAGGGTTTTAATTTGCCAGTAGTTGTAAACTACACTGGGTTTTTTTTTTTTACCCCCTTACATAAACTTGGTGGAATTAAACAGACTGAACAACAACAAAAATTTTAAAAAAAAAAATTAAAAAAAAGGTCAGTTGATTTACCCAATTTCTTGTCACTGAGAAAATTCACATTAAATAAGTGTCCTGAAAACAGTTTCAATTTAGCAACTGTTGTAAAGTATGATGTTTTTTTTTTTTTCCTCATTAACTCAAGTTCCAGCGATAAGCAGTTTCAACAAGAAGCAATTCAACTGGCCAATTGTTTTTTTGTTTTTTTTTTCCCATTTACTTGAGAAAAATTCACATTACACAGGTGGCTGCAATAAACAGTTACAATTTACCAAGTGTCATAAAGTACGGCGCACATTTTTTTATTTTTATTTTTATTTTTTTGCCCTCATTAACTTAGGTGCCTGGTATAAGCAGGTCTCGACTGATAAAAAAAAAACTCACCCTCGAAAGATCAGACCACGTCCCCCGAAAGTGTAAAACAAAACTTGTCACCGACGAGAGACAAAGTGTTAATCCTATCACACCAGACACTTGAGTCGACTCACAGCTCAATCAGACAGCAAACGAGTGATTTGTCCCCCTCCTCATCACTGCCAGACGTCTGACAAAATATAATCATCATCATCACCATCATCAACGCTGCTGCACACAAATCATTTAACTCCTAATTTAACTCTGAGCTGTCCTCTGGGAGCCATTTACGAAACCCTTCGTAATCAGCGCACATCTCTGCGAGTGAGACTAGAATGTCTCCGTCACAGACACACACACACACACCAGTCAGTGCGTGCGTGCGTGCGTCTGTCAGAATGGTGGAGAAGTAAATGTTTACGTGGTAGTAGGGTGTTTACGTGGTGGTAGGGTGTTTACGTGGCAGTAGGGTGTTTACATTCGAGAAGAGTGAACAGAAACGGTAATAGATTGTTTTGCGTAGCGTGTCAGCGGTATTGTATGATGTTTGAGCAGTATTGTATATTGTTTGAACAAAACTTGTATAATGTTTGAACAATACTGTATAATGTTTGAACAATACTGAATAATGTCTGAGCAGTACTGTATATTTGAGCAATTATATATTAGGGACATTATATATATAACAAGCATCCAAATATGTTAATGACATAATTATAACAAGTATCCTACTACTGATAGTGACATAATTATATCAAGTATCCTACTACTGATAATGACATAATTACATCAAGTATCCTACTCTCAACAGTGACATAATAAGTATCCTAATAGTGACATTATACAATATAACAAGTATCCTAATAATTTTATTACAGTTATAACAAGTATTCTGTCAATGTCATTACACATATAACCTACACAGTTAACTGTATTATACTGTAACAAGTATAGCTGGGCTGGTAACATAAGCAGTTTTATTTCTGTGTGAGAGGAAACTCAGAGATGACATACATGGAGTATCCTATACCAGTGAGATACAACAAAACACAACAAGCTGTGTTTACACTCTCTTTCGTTAACATCTGTTAAGACGCAGGTTTCGGTTACAAAACCAGGCAGGAAAGAAAAGAAAACAAAACAAAACTTCACCATTTGTAAGTCAGAAACAATTATTACCATTAAACAGATACATCACTGTCATCATCATGGACATAATAATCATCATCATCATCATCAACATCATCATCAAAGCACTAAATTTATGTTCATTTACAAAAAAAAGAAGGCAAAGAAACTGTGAAGTCAGAAATACTTATTACCACAAACATGCACATCACTGTCATCATCATGTACATCATCGTCATCACTACATCACCACCAACACCACCATCATCATCATCATCATCATCACATCCAGTCAGCATCTTCACAACTCTGTGATGTAAACTTCTGTTTTATTACTAAACAACGGCAAATCAGCAAAATCAGCTCTTTCGGAGAGAAAGAAAGCCTTTTGTAAATACTCTGCATGTTTACATCTTGTGCTAGAGACAAATCTGATACTACAGGGATTCCTCTGGTTTACAGAAATGACATGTGGTGGCTGGAAGGTAGACTTTGTTTACCTAGAGGAAGGAGAACAGCTTCTTGGAAACAACTGGAAATGCCAGGGTTTTACGAAACGAAACGAAACGCTGCTGTTTTCTAAGGTAGATGTAAAAGATTTTTTTTGTTTTCTCTGTGAGTGACATTTATGAGTCTCTGCTTCGAAGACAAAGGCTGAAGCCAACAGATTTTGAGAAGTGCTGTTAACGTGACTTTCGTGTTGGTTTTTCTCATTTTTTTACCAGAAGAAAGTGAAGTACACAGGTTTTACAGCTCATTTTGGTAACATGTTCACCCACCTGTGAACTTCTGTTTTAACTTCAGTAAATGAGTAACAAAATTATACCTTAAAAAACAGGTATTGTTTGTATATAAATACATAAATAGGTAGATGGATGGATGGATGGATGGATGGATGGATGGATAGATAGATATAGATAGATACAGATAGATAGATATAGATAGCTATAGATAGACAGATATAGATAGATAGACAAACAGACAGACAGACAGACAGACAGATAGATAGACAGACAGATGGTTGGACAGATGGATATATATATATATCTTGAAACTTGGCTCTATTCTTATAAAAATTAAAAACAAAAATTTATTTTTAACCAGATATTTATCTCATATTTTATCTCTTTTAATTTGCATAACTGAATAGGAAAATTACATATTTACAATTCTTCTTATTATTACTTTTTATTATTACTGCTACTACTGCTACTACTACTACTATTATCATCACCATCATCACCATCATCATTATTGCATAATGAAAAAAGTATGTAATAAAAATAAAACAGCAGAGATACCCAGTGGGATTTCACATCAATCTATTTTTTTTTTTTTTTTGAACATTTTCTATGCTAGAAGCATAAATTATTGAAAATGGATTCACACGCAAGATAAACCCTATGAGAGATATATTGCTCTTAAGAATGATTTAATGAAAATTCCACACGGACCATAAAAATAAAAATGTCTGAATGAATTTCCTTTTTTTCATTTTAATTTGTATTCCTGTTAGATAACGTATCTGTTCATGGATCTGTGAAGATTTTCTTGCATAAATAATAATGACAATATTAACAGTGACAGGAAAACAGTTTGGGTGTCTCTGGGGACGTGAAACCATGATAGACGCAGTTTATTTCTCCTGACGTATCTGCACTGAAAGAAACAAACAGTAGATAAATAGCACATCGGTTCATTTTTGTGCGAATCCATCAACTCATTATGGTTTAAATTCTCCAATGTGTATTATGTCTCTCTCTCCCTCTCTCTCTCTTTCTCTGTCTGTCTCTCTCTCTCTCTGTCTGTCTCTTTCTATCTTATTCATTCTTTCTCTCTCTCTCTCACACACACACACACACACTCACTCTCTTTTTCTCTCTGTCTTTTTTCTCCCTTTCTCTTTCTCTCTCTCTGTTTTTCTCCCTTTTTTCTTTGTCACTGTCTCTCTCTTTGTCTCTCTTTTTTTTTTTTTCTCTTTCTTCTTTCTCTGTCTCTCTCTCTCTCTCTCTCTCTCTCTCTCTCTCTCTCTCTCTCATCCTCTCTCTCTCTCTAAAACCGTTTTTTCCCATTCTCTCTAATATTTCAATTTATCATTTTCTTTTTTTTTTTTTTTTTTTTTTTTACATATTTAACTTTTTTTTTTTTTACCATTCACTCATAAAATTCCAGCCCTGCAGATTACCAATTGCTACTTAATGTAGTGCAGCTAACATCAATCACCATCCAGGATCACAGAACATAAACACCGAGCCATCTGAAAACATGACCATTCCAGTCCTCGCCGTACAATATTGATCACTTGTTATGCAGCCATCATTTTTCATCAGTGTCATAACTCACATTTAAAATCATCTCTCGCAGTCCATAATCCAACACTAACCACTGACACTCGGCAGACGGAATCGAGTTAATAATGTTCTTCTGAATGTCATAAATGTCTGTGTCTTGTGTGTGTGTGTGTGTGTGTGTATGAGTGTGTGTGTGTGCCTTGTGTGTGTCTGTGTGTGTGTGTGTGTGTGTGTGTGTGTGTGTGTGTGTGTGTCTGTGTGTGTCTGTGTCTGTGTGTGTGTGTCTGTGTGTGTCTGTGTGTGTGTCTGTGTGTGTGTGTGTGTGTCTGTGTGTGTGTGTCTGTGTCTGTGTGTGTGTATATATGTGTGTATGTCTGTGTGTGTGCGTCTGTTTCTCTGTGTGTCTCTGTGTCTGTGTGTGTGTCTGTGTGTGTGAGGTATGGTCCATAAAACTGCTCATTGCTGTTAGGGTGTTTTATTCATCTTTATTGTGTGGGTTAGAGATAAAGAGAGAGAGAGAGAGAGAGAGAGAGAGAGAGAGAGAGAGAGAGAGAGAGAGAATGAAAACAAGAAATACATGGTTACATAAACCTTACATGTATTCATATATTAATATATACATAGATACATTTAAACACAAATAAACATATGCAGATATACACACACCTGTACACATACAAAAATGTATATATTTGTGTGTGTATATATATATATATATAAACATACTTTTACACATACACATACATACATACACACTTATAAAACATTTCCACACAAATTCAAATCAAACTCAACACACACAAAAACACACCTGAACACACACATACACACACACATACACACACACACACACACACACACACACACACACACACACACACACACTCACACACACACAAACACACTCACACACTTACACACACACACACACACACATCTACACTGCACTCCAATATGTGGCTTCTTTTTTTTATTAGATTTGTGGCATCAGTTTCTTTTCAGGTTTCTTGTCTCTTAGAATGGCTTCAGGAAGTATCACATTTAATACCCTCTCTTCATTTCATTTCACACACACACACACACACACACACACACACACACGAGTAGGTATTAATACACATTCTTCTTCACAAGCAAACATAATGAAAACAGTATTAATATTTACTTAGAATCATGCTCAAGAATTTGTTTGAAAAAAAAAAAAAAAAGTTTATAATCAGTTTTGTTTGAAGTTTGTTTCTTTTTAAGTGATACACATGCTTGAAACTGTCAGAGTATTATATTAACCCTTTTCAGTCCTGCAGTTTCTACAGAGATATCAAATATATATGAACACTTTTAATCATGTAAATTGTACAAAACCTAAAGCATGTCGTATATTAATCTTTATAGGGACAGATTTCAGAATGTTATCATTAATTCTTTTTCATTGAATTAAAAACAAACTTGACTATGTTCATATATTAACCCTTGTAATGATGTTAATTATACAAATACTTTAGAATTTGTGCTAATTAACCTTTCAGTTCTAAACTTATAAACCAATTTGAGTACATAACTTTCATTCTTTTTTTTATCTTGTAAATTATACAAATACTTGAGAATGTTATTAACTGGCTCTTTTGAGTATGTACATTACAGGCATACTTGAACATGTTACTTGTTAACACATAGGCTAAACTTATCTCAATGATTATACATTATGAAGTATGACAGGACACTGGTTCAATCCTCTTCAGTCCTATTTTTACTTGATATCTCAATCTAGACAGAGCTCCATTACGACCATATCGATTACCCTAAACTTTAAATATCCGATATTCCCACCCATGGGAAGGTGTAAATTTAACATCCTTTACTGCTAGTCAAAAAAAAAAAAAAATGTAGCTTATCAGGTGGTTGCATTAACTTTATCTGTGTAGTCTTTAAGTAAATGTTTGACTTCCAGTTTGAAATGTTATGCTTGTCTCATTATACAAAACATTTCAATTTTATTACTCTGTGGAGATTACAAAGTTATTGAATATTCATGTAGATTCACGCTCAAAGAAAATGCTCTTGTAAAAGTCAAATTTTTTTTTTTACATCAGAATGCTAAACTTTGTATGCACATATATGTATGTGTAGGTTATATGTTCGTGTATTTGTGTGTATGTATCTATATAGTATGTGTGTGTGTGTGTATGTGTGTATATGTTGTATGTATTGTGTGTATATATATGTGTATGTGTATATATATATACACACACACACTATATATATATATATACACACACACACACACATATATACACATACAGATTTATCTCATGTTTGTGTGAATTTATGAATACACACATGTATTACAGATTTATTTCAGTGAGTGTGTTTGTGAGTATTTGTGTAAGTTACATGTGTATATATTGATTTATCTTTGTGTTTGTGCAAGTAAAAATAAATGTGAATATAATAACATCGCAGGTTGTTTTTTTTTTTTTTTTTTTTTTTTTCTCTCTTTCTTTATTTGCCTCATATGATTCGAAATACACTTTAAATGTTTATTATTAAACCAGCAATAAATTAATTTGAAGAGGTGTGCGTGGAAACTGTTTACTAAAATAAACAGAAAATTAAAATCAGATGTTTTACATCCACCTTGAACTGCTGTGTAAAATTAATTTTCTAAAAATACATTTTCATCACATGCAGCACACGTTTTATCTCTTAGAACACAGGATGCTGTTGTGACAGCCCTCAGCATCCAGCCCCTCCCCCTCCCCCCCTGCGCAGCAGTGCACATGTCAAGTCATCTCTCATTCCTGCACATACTAGTTTATTAAAAGTTATGGTATGTACTGTGCCGTTCTTTGGAAGGTGAACATTTTGTAAAGATTTCATGCTACAAATCCATGTTGTTTTATTTTTAATTTAATTTAATTTTAATTTTTTTTTTTTTTTTTTTTTTTTTTTTTTTTTAATTATATATATATTTTTTTTTTTTTTTCAGGGAGTAATACTATATATAATTCACCATAAAAAATGTGAACTATGTTATTAAATGTAAAAATGTATACCACTGAACATAAAATACAAAATGCAAAACTTAAACATATTAAAACTAAAACTATACAATATTATATCTATACAAATGAAATAACTGTACCATTAAATGCATCTGCAATGAATGTAAATTAGTTAATCCATTAACAGCTGAACATAGTTTTTACATTTAATAGCAGTATTTTTAACATTCATATATATTAATCTCTCTCTCTCTCTCTCTCTCTCTCTCTCTCTCTCTCTCTCTCTCTCTCTCTGTGTGTGTCTCTCTCTCTCTCTCTGAAATTCACTGTAAATGTAATCTTTCGGGTCTAAAACTGTAAAACACAAATCAGTAAACAACAACATTTGTCCAGCGATCTGAAACCAATGTTAGGCGTCCCATATCTCTGGGAATTATGATACATTAAAACAAAATTGTATTAAAATGGCCTGCCGTGGAGTTTAGAAACCTTCAAAAACCACTTTTGTGTGAGCTGTTGCCATGGATACTGGGCTGCCAAAAGCAATCCATTTTGTTGCCAGCCTCTGCTGATCAGTTTTCATTAAACAAACCATTCAGAGATCAAAGCAACAGCGAAACAAGAATGTAAATGAAGAACAAAACAAACAAAAAAAAAAAAAAAAAAAAAACAACATAAAAATAAAATGAAATAAAATAAAATCTAAAGAAACAGAGAATGAGAATTATGAGTAATTAACTGCAGCTTTTCCAGCTCATTTGATAAACGATGTTTACAGTTGTTTAATACGCACTGGTGCCAATTTTATAAATGTTTAAATGAATTAGGTGCCATTTTTATAATTGTTTTGCCAGATCCGGTGCCAATTTTATTATTTATTTAAAACTGGTGCCAATTTTATTGTATATTTAACTGCCAATTTTTTTGTTATCTTCTGCTGAAAAATGAATGCCAAATGTTATCACAAAACGCCATATGGTAACACGTGTTTTGTGATTCATCTTTTGTGACTGATAACAATTAATTTTCATACTTATTAACTTATATTAATTTTTCTGTTTGGCAGTCAAAGATGCCTATTTCATTACATGATTAAATTAATAACCAAAAAAATTAGTTCTGTTTGTTTTTGTATTATAACTAAATCAAATGCAAATATTTTTATTATTCAAAATGTATTTATTGTTTCATTTCTTTTCTGCAACTATTATTATTAGTTTATCCAATATTTATGACAGTTTTATCATTTATCCAATAATTGTGCCAATTTTATATTATCATTTAATAATGATGCCAAATTTGTTATATCATTTACCTCATGATTGTGCCACTTTGATTTTATCATTTAACTATTACTGATGCCAATTTTATCCAAAATATTTCTTAAAATTATCTTACTTAATAGTAGGCAATTTTTTTTAATTTTTTTTGTTCTGTTTATACAAATGTCAACTATTTATTATTAAATTAATATTTCTGCCAATTCTAAAATAAATTTTCAACAAGTATTATTTTTTTTTTTCTTCTTTATTTTTTTTATTTATTTACTGTTTTTTTTTTTGGTATTCTTTTTTTTTTCCTGTTTTATTTTTTTTTTTTTTTTTTTTTCATAAATTGTGCCCTAAAGAATATATTACAATTTAAAGTAAAAAAATCTTTTTTTTTTTATTTTATTATCTTTTTTTTTATTATTATTCCAGACACAAAAAAAAAATCGTTGTTTTGCAGAAAAGCTGGTAATACAGAGAGATAAAAAAAAAAATCTTAATTTCACAGGACATGAACCTTTGTCGCAGAGATGCAGGGCAAGTTATGATGCGATTAGAAAAACAAGTCAATCAAATCCAGTAGCTGTACACAGCATAATCTGTGTACTGGCACAGTGTCAAAAACATGTTATATGGTGTAAAAAATATACATCTGTGTGTGTGTGTGTGTGTGTGTGTGTGTGTGTGTGTGTGTGTGTGTGTGTGTGTGTGTGTGTGTGTGTGTCTGTGTGTGTGTGTGTGTTTCTGTGTGTGTGTTTGTTTTTGTCTATAATGTATGTTTGTGTATATGTGTGTGTGTGTTTCTGTATTTAATGTATGTTTGCTTCTGCATGTGTGTGTGTCTGTGTGTTTCCCTGTGTGTGTGTGTTTTTGTGTATAATATATGTTTGTTCATGTGTGTGTTTCTGTTTGTTTTTGTATATAACGTATGTTTGTGTGTGTGTGTGTGTGTGTGTCTGTTTTTGTATATAATGTATGTGTGTATGTTTGTATGTATGTGTGTGTGTTTCTGTATTTAATGTGTGTTTGCTTCTGCATGTGTGTGTTATGTGTGTGCATATATATATATATATATATATATGGAAATGTATATGAAAATATGTATATTTCTTTATGTATGTATATATTTATATTATTATATAAGTGTGTGTGTGTCTGTGTCTGTGTGTGTGTGTGCATGTATGTGTTATCCATATCATCATCATCATCATCATTATCATTATTACTACATATATTACTATGTTAGTGTTATTATTATATCTCATTTCAAATTAATAATTATACATAAATACAAATGAATATTATATAAAACATTCAAACATTAAAACTACAATGCATAATTATTAATTCAAATGTGTATTATTATTAAAACTTATCTGAATGTTAGTTTTACACAGTAAAATATTTCATTATTAAAAANCATTTTAAGTACATATGAGAGAGAGAGAGAGAGAGAGAGAGAGAGAGAGAGAGAGAGAGAGAGAGAGAGAGAGAGAGAGAGAGAGAGATTTTATGTGTAACCACAATGTACTATAATTTATTCCCTTTTGAACGTTCTATGAAAATTTCATGTGGTACAGTGTTAGTTTATTCCATTGCTTATAAACACACACACACACACACACACACACACACACACACACACACACACGAACATTAATCTATTAAGTATTATCCATTTCGTTCTTGCGAAGTTGTAACCTCAAAATAATTTAATCATTTTATTAACTAATTCTCTTATCATTACACACTAAATAATTATTTTAAAATTATAACTGAACTAATATTAATAACACTGTCACATTGCATAGCACGGTACTAAATCTGAATTCCCGATAATAAAAAATAAATAAATAAATAAATAAATAAATAAAAAATACCACCATAAAAGCGTGAAAAAACAACGAAAAAAAAAAAAGAAGAAAAAATCGTTTTATACTACAATAGCACGTGATGAAGCGTAAGTAAAAAAGTTTAGTTAACACTTCACTTACGAAACAACAACTGAAAATTTATAATAAATAATACATACATAATACGTAAATCATTAAAAAAAAAAAAAACCGGCGACAAATATTGAAGATTTTTAAAACGCTTACCGAATTTCAGTGTCTGTTCTTTGTGAGACGAATAATAAATCCAGTAAAATTTGAACCGTTCGTGTTTCCTCGCCTCTCTCTACCGACACGTTTTCTATCGGCCACATGCAAGTCGCCATCTGTGCCGAGACAGGCCTAGACTTTCGCCGGTCCTTTCTACACGTCGATCTGAGTGTGTGTGTGTATTCAGTTCGCAGACTTGCTTTGGTCATTTCTACAGGCGCGGTGCCAAGACGGGGAGATTTTTTCGCCTTTTTTGCGCAATTACACAAACACCTTCCCTGGTTTATTCCATGACGTCACTGAAGTCACAAGTACCGTAAAATAGACTTTCGTCAGGCATTTTTGTAATGTCAACATTTGAATAGATTTTGTTCGTCCTTTGTAACACATTATGTGCTTGTATTTGTCTTTTCTATAACTGTCTGCCGTTTGTGCCAAGACAGAGGATGTAGGTAATTATTTCGACGTAAGACCAGACATCTGTGTCTTGTATACACTGGTCATCTGTAAACGGCAATCCCTGCCAAGTATACAGACTTTCACAGGCAGTTCTACAGGTTCTCACTAATCTGTGACAAAATACTCACAGATTTATGTTACTAGTTCTTCACCAAATGGTTATCTGCTCCGTATAAACAGATTAATTTGAGACTTTGTTTGTATCGTTTTCGTGATAAAGGCAGACATCTTACATAAACATAATTCTTTGCCTGTTTTCTATCAATACAGCCAGACATTCTCTCTCTCTCTCTCTCTCTCTCTCTCTCTCTCTCTCTCTCTCTCTCTCTCTCTCTCTCTCTCTCTCTCTGTATATATATATATATAAGTGCATATGTCTTTCTCTCTATCAGTCTGTCTCTCACACACACACACATATATGTATCTATCTATTTCTGTGTCTATCTGTTCGTTCGTCACTGTATATAAGTAAAAGAAGAATTAATGTACTAATAACTTAAAATTATAAGTACAAGAAATGACATTCAATATCAGATACACTGGCTAGAACTGGAAATTATGTAACGGCAACTACTAACAAGGCTTTTTATCCCGCGTCACGTGACACCTCAGACTATGGTTCCATTTACTCAACTTCGACCATTACATAATATCGTTTATTAATTAACTTTTATTTAATATCCTCTTGATTACATTCAGCGCCCTCTGGTGTAGGTTAGTTAGGAACGAGGTTTTTTAATATATAACTTAAGAGGTGCTAACACATTTGTGAATCCGGCGGTGTTTCGTCAGAACGTTTTTCGTTAATTACAATCGTTGTTTTGTTTACGAGTTGAGAAATCCAATACGAATGACATCATGACCTGATGGTTGTTAAAGATGAACTCGTTTAATTGCTCTGTCCTCGCCCTTGTCAAGGGGCGGTTCCTCGAGGCTCGGGGGGTGGGGACAAATACAGTGCAAGATGAATTGGGTTGGGTAGATCGGTGGATTTGTCGATGTGTGGATGAATTAGTTGATGTAAGTATGTGTGTGTGTGTGTGTGTGTATGTGCGTGTATGTATATATGTGTGTGGTGTATGTATGTATGTGTGTCTATATGTAATTATGTATGTATATGTTTGTGTGTGTACATGTGTAATACATATATACGTGCGTCTGTGTGTGTGTGTGAGAGAGAGAGAGAGAGAGAGAGAGAGAGAGAGAGAGAGAGAGAGAGAGAGAGAGAGAGACCGGCCAGCACAGAAATAGAAACATGTACACAGAAAGAGAGATAGGAAGAAAAAAAAAAATCGGTTAGAGAGAACGAATGATAAAAAGAAAGAGAGAATGAGAGAAAACTCTATTTTAAAAAAAAAAAAAAAAAAAATAAAATAAAACAAAGATGAAGAAGAAAAGAAGAAAGAAATAAAGACAAAACGAAAGAAAATAAATCGCTAGAGAAAGCACGATCAGAGCATACAGATATAGCCAAACACAGCGGTGTGTATTAACACATTTTAATAACTTGAGAATACGGAGCATATTAAACCGGCAGGTGGTCTCAACATATAATCGATGCAAACAAATACACACATAATTACGTACGCGAGTTCATGTGAGAAGAATGTATACGTTCCACGGCTTCTAGATAAACAAGTCTTAGATGTTACAATTGCATACTATAAACTAGCCAATGGGCGAGCAGGCTTTCCTCTCAGCAAACCAATCAGGCTTGAGCAAGTGCTACGTTATACTCCCCATACGTCATGCGTCATTCTACCCTGACGTCATTTGTTTACGTTAGCGTATCCAGGTTACCGCAAGCTGTGTTAACGTTGTTTTCTTTGATCGTAGCAGATGCTTTGTCTTATCGTGTTAATAAAAGTGTTTCTATGAAATGGTTCTATAATTTAAAAAAAAAAAAAAAAGAAAAAAAAGGAAAATAAGTTTTCTTAACAAGAGTGTACTGTTTTTATTATAGACACACAACCATTCATAATAATTAAGTATAATGACGAAGTAACAAACATTCGAAGATGATGTCAGCCTGGCAGGTCCCTTGTTTCGTGGCGTCATTTCCAATACAGAAATGTGAAAAGGAAAACTCAATAACAGTCTGAATCGTTTATCGGGGGTTTTAAGTTCATGTCTACGAAATGACGTCAAAGAAAAATGGCAGCATCTCCTCATTTAATTGAAATATTTTATTTATTAACAAAGCATGTCCTCATGAACTAATAAAACAATTACTCGCAGGCAACGTTCCCTCTGATTTTTTTTTACAAAACAACTGAGAGGAATCTTTGATGTTTTTATGCAAAAATGTTTTAAATTAAGAGTTAGTACAGGACATTCACGCGTCTGCGTAGCTTCTTAACCAGCAGGTTTTCAATTAAAATCTAAAAATATATTTTGTATTGAGTGTTTTATTAAAATTTATAATAAACCACAAACATAAGTCTGCGGTATTTTAGTCGTATTTTGGAAATTAAAATGAAAGGCAACAGTTTTGGTACGCGACATTTTTTTTTTTTTTTTTCTTTTCTTCTATCTCCACTACACATGCACACTATAACACCATCTTTATGTTGTTGTCTTGGTTGCTAATATTTAGACAAAGTTTAATACACTGGTTTCAGAGCAAATTATTGGTTTTAAAAGTGTTGCCTACAGATGTACATCTAAAATGTTTCAGCGTTTACAAGAAGTGTTACTTTTGAAAAAAAAAAAAAAAAAAAAAAAAAAAAAAAAAAAAAATGTCTCGAACTATTGTGGTGGAATTGATGGATTGCAAATAAGGTTTACTGTATAATTATTTCAACTCTACACGACGACCACCTGCTCAAAGCGGCCATCGGCCATAATTTGTTTAATACATTAAACACTCTCGTGGCAACATTATATTTTTAACTGTTTTTAATTTATTATTATTAGTAGTAGTATTTTTTTTCCAGTAGTTTTGACAAAACAGCGGTCTTAAAACTAACCTTCACATAACGATCGTCAGTAACCTTGCTGGAGCTTAAGTAGTAATAGTAGTAGCAGTAGCAGTAGTAGTAGTAGTATGGTTAATTAGCGAGGTATTATTTATTTGTTTATTTATTCATTAATTGAACAGAGCATGTTTATTTGTTCATTATTTATTTATTTATTTTTTATTATTTTAACGTTTGTTTATTTGTTTGCCAATCATTTTTTTTATTTTATGTTATTTTATTTGTCGTTGAAAAGGGTATCTCGAGCCATATTCTACCACGTTTTATTATTTTTTATTTTATTTTTTAGTTTTGACAAAAAAAAAATTCTGGAGACAAAACGTGTCGGCTTTATAAAAGAAAATTAATAGTTTGTTTTTTTATCCGGATTGACGTTGGGCCAATCATTTTTTTTTTTTTTTTCAAAGGGTATCTCTAGCCTTACAAAAAAAAAAAAAAAAAAAAAAATTCTGGAGACAAAATGTGTCCACAGTTTTTTGGGTTTTTTTTTTTTAATCCAAAACACATTTTGCGTGGGACACGTATATGGCATAGTTTTTCAGTTTATGTAATAAATAGACTGTCACGTGACACAGAAACGAAACCTGCACGTGTTTTGATGAGTACGTTTCCAGTGTTTTAAATTGTTATTGTGAAATACGGTGTTTTCGTGCTGCTTATGATGTTGAAAAGATTAATATGAATAACTGAAAAAGAATTTTAAGTGATTAAAAAAATAATAAAAATGTTTTTTTAAAAAAAGCGCTACGGATGCTGTACTTTTTTTGTCTGAATTTGGTAAAATTCCTTTATAAGTTGTTAGAAAAATTACAATAATTAAATACTGAACAAGGAACTGCGTTTTAAAATCACTTGATGAAGATAACTATGCTTCAGTAGCAGAATTGTTGTAACTGGTTTCGCCCGGTTAAAATATTTTATTGTCCTCAGTTGGCTTTGGAGAAATCTGGCACAGTCAGCATGTAAATAACAAAGAATTTTTTTTTTTTTTTTTTTTTTTTTTTTTAAAGTGTGAAAATGCGCCTAACAGTTTTTTTTTTTTTTTTTTTTTTTTTTATTGAAGAAAGAAATGTTATATTCGACAATTATTTTAAATGTCAGATATATATATAAGCCTGTAATAGACAGGCTGTGATTGAAATACTACCTAAGTATGTCTTTGTCTGAACCTTTTACTGTTCTTATTACTGAATTTCAAGTTTCTACGCACGCAATGTTTGTTGGTTGAAAAAAAGGCAGAAATCAAAATACTGAAAGATCAAATGAAAAATGTGTAAAAATATGGATGATGGGGAAGATGAATACGATTTTATTGTAAAATGTCCTTTGTAACTGAATTTAAGATTTTTATAAATTATATTTAAAGCTATTACTGGTACAAATACAATCTGTATTTAAAAACTCAGGCAACTGTTGTCAGCTGAAAATAGAAAAAGATTTGTATAATACTGGTAAATATCTCAAATTATATCTCAGTGTGTATAATAGTCCATTCTTCATTTCTCGTATCATTTATCACCTCTATATATATATATGAGTGTGTGTGTGTGTGTGTGTGTGTGTGTGTGTGTATATGTGTGTGTATATATATATATGTGTGTGTGAATTGTAAGCCAATGAACTGAAAGGCTCAAAGCTAACAAACAGTACAATGCAATCGCTTTAATACTGGTAGATGTTTTTTTTTTTAAAAAAGCAGAGAAAAGAAAAACAAAGTTGTAAAAAAATTGCTGATTGTTTGTGGTTGGCAGAACACACAGGTTGATGACATTTTAAATAAAAAAAAAAAAAACAAAAAAAAATAAAGAATAAAAATAGAAAGAGCTGAAGGATTATGTAATTATCAGCCCAGTTACAGAAATATGATCTCTTATTTTTTATTTTTTATTTTTTTTCACCTAATAAAATTATATGTAGTCGAATTTTTTTAAAGTTTTTTTTTTTTTAATCTTATTTATTTATTTATTTATTTTAATTACGTTTCTGTGCATCTATATGGATCCCTTAATCGTTCTGAAGCAAATATTTTGTTTAAAATATCGGACTTGTATATTGCGACCATCTCATTAAGCGGACACTTTAGCCTGGATCCACGAGTGGTCGTCACAAACAAGTGGGAGTAAACGTGTCCGTACGTGTGTATATCAGTTATCTGCATGACATTTCCAACAGCCATTTAACCACGTGACAATAAAATTTTCTTTTACTGACGTACAGTGTTACGTAGGGCTAAAGGTAATACGTATTGCTAAAAAAAACTAAATGTTAACCTGTTTTTAAAATGTTGTACGTACCACACCACAAAGGATGCGCTTTTAAGCTTGCACCAAGTAGACGGCAAAACCTCAAAATATTAATTTTGTAAATTACAATGTGTAGTTATACAAGTCAACGAGCTATGTCTAATTGGTTCAACAAACGGTTGTCAG
The DNA here is from genome assembly GCA_012295275.1 of Chrysomallon squamiferum. NCBI lineage: Eukaryota > Metazoa > Mollusca > Gastropoda > Neomphalida > Peltospiridae > Chrysomallon > Chrysomallon squamiferum. The sequence continues at coordinate 2,096,502 of CM022674.1, read as the reverse complement.
GGGCTTCGATGATTGTTTATTTCAGTGACGTCACAAGGAAGCGATATGTGCATTTTACGTCAAAGACGTTCTATAAATAAACGGATTTCACTGCCAGTTTCACCGGATGCTGTAATCGTTAAGGATAAATGTGCGTATTTGTGCACCTTTTAACACAGATACACTTACGTATAATACAGGGAACTGGGAAAGTTATTCCATTTGTTGAAGATTTAAAAAAAAAAGCTTTAGACTCTCTCTCTCTCTCTCTCTCTCTCTCTCTCTCTCTCTCTCTCTCTCTCTCTCTCTCTCTCTCTCTCTCTCTCTCTCTCTCGTTTTCTGAGAGGATCCCTCTGCAACCTCAGAAGATTATTTCAGAGAAGTAATACAATACGATGTCACAAAAATGTATTTCTGACTTTACAGCAAGTAAACGTTTGTTAAAAACAAACCAATCAAAAAAACAAAAAATTAAAACAAACAAACAAAAAAATCAACAAAAGAACGCAATTAATAATAATAATAATAATAATAATAATAATAATAATAATAATAAATAAATAAATAAATAAATAATAACATAAAATAAAAAATAAAAAATTCGAAAAAGAAAAACAGTAACAAAGAAACAAAATAAAACAAACCAAACAGTCTCTTAAATAGTTAAGAAACTTTTGTTTTTACGTTTAAGCGCTAAAATGGTATGAGAGGGAAATAGCAGTATTCAGATAGGTTGGAAGAACGTAAAAGGAAAAGAGTTTAACAGATTTTTTAGCCTTAATAACCTCGTCGACGACGATGGTAATATGATGATGATGTCGATAATGATGGTTATGATGATACCCATGATGATGATGATAATCATGGTGATGATGATGATGATGATAATGATGAGATAATAATAATAATAACAACGAAAAAAGTAATAATAACACACAGAAACACACTCAAACACATATACACATATATTGTAGATTTTTCTGTATTAGCAAAACAAAAAATAAAATAATAATAATAATAATAATAAATAAATAAATAAATAAATAAATAAAAAGAACCTTATGATCGCAGGACACACGAAGCACGTGAATTAATTCTAATGAGATTAGACTTTCGAAAAATTCTACAAAGCCTGAAGTACTGAGGATAACTCTGAAAATCAAATTGCAAAAAAAAAAAAAAAAAAAAAAAAAAAAAAAAAAAAATGAAAGTCGACTCAGTCTTCAGTGATTTTTGCACATACTCCACAAATTTTCTTTTTTGTTATTACATTTTCTTTTTATATATATATAATATATATAAATAAATATATATATATTTATTTATTTATATATATTTTTTTTCAAATGTGGTAATTATTAGAGGTTATCATCAAAATGCCACAAAAACTATTTTTATTTTTATTTATTTTAATTTTGAAATTTTTTTTTTAGCAGTAAATAATAATTATAAACAGAAACAAACAGTTTGCATTTTTCCTTTATTTCTTGTGTAATAGGAAAAAAATTCATTCAAAAAAAAAATAATAATAATAATAATAATAAATTTTTTTTTTTTTTTAATTCTGCTTTAAGTATCCGTACAATTAATAGACCATTTACAGTTTTCTTTAGGAACAACTTGACACCCAGGGAGCAGCTTTTTCACGCCTGAATTGTCCGGACCAATTCTAGAAGACAAAATAAAATATTGCAAAGAAAATCTATGCACAAAACTGAGACAGATCGAATGAAAAAGAGAGACAAACATACAAAACGGAAAGGAAGACAGATATTTAGGTAAACATATTGTTAGACACACAGACAGACAGATATACAGACAGACAGATAGCTAGATATAAGTACGTATACACATGTGTGCATTCATACACACATACATACATTAAAAACATACAAACATACAGACATATATATATATATATATATATATGCATGCATACATACACACACACATATAGTGCATACAATCACAAATTGTACGTACATATAGAGAGGTATATATAAAGAGAGGCGAGCATGAATGAGTGAGTGAGTGAGTGAGTAAATGATTGCGTGAGCAAATCATTAAGTGAGTATATGATGACAGTGTGAATGAGTAAATAAATGAGTGAATGTGTGAGTGAGCGAGTGAGTGAGTGAGCGAGAGCGACATTCTGAACATGAATGCACGCACACGCACATGCAATCACACACACACAATACGATTCTTACCCGCAACACTGTAAGCCATTTTTCGAACAGTTGCACTGAATGCAGTCCTTGCTAACCCTCGTTTCTCCCAGCTGTAAAACTTCGCCTGATTTCTTGTCCTCGCAGTACGGTTGTCCACGAGCTGAGGACGCAAAGAGAGACGACTGGGTCAAAACAAAACTCATGCCGTTCTTCTCATGCTTATATTTCTGTAAACAGACACACACACAGACACACAGACAGACAGACATGCTAACAGATAGATAGGTGGGTAGAGAGACAGCAGAAAGATATAGCCTGTTGACGTATTATAGATAGATAGATAGATAGATAGATAGATAGATAGATAGATAGATAGAGATAGATAGATAGATAGATAGATAGATAGATAGATAGATAGATAGATAGATAGATAGATAGATAGATAGATAGATAGATAGATAGATAGATAGATAGATAGATAGATAGATAGATAGATAGATAGATAGATAGATAGATAGATAGATAGATAGACGGAGAGATAGTTGGATAGATGGATTAATAGATTAACAGACAGACAGACAGACAAATAATCAGGTAGGTAGGTAGATAGAATAAAAGATGACTGAAGGAACAGATGGAGGGAGATATAGGGAGAGAGAGGGGGGATGGAGAGAGAGGGGGGATGGAGAGCGACAGAGAGAGAGAGAGAGAGAGAGAGAGAGAGAGAGAGAGAGAGAGAGAGAGAGAGAGAGAGAGAGAGAGAGAGAGAGAGAGAGAGACAAAGAGAAACAAAACAAAGAATAACCGATCCCCTACCTGACCATTTTAACTTCGAAAAGTAACAGTTACTTTGAACCTGGAGCACACACAGACCGAGAATCAAAACAATCCATGCAGCCGCCATTTTTTTTTTTTTTTTAAACTGATTTCACTTTTGCCTTTACTAGCTAGCTGCCTTTCCAAAGTGACACTGAACCCAGCGGAATAATGCCGCATGCTTAAATGCTCTTAAACGTTGGTACAGATCGAAATTGTTGCCATATTAGTCACCGTCATGAAAGAACGCCAAATGGAAACATATGTCCGTCGATAATAACGTAACAATTATGGAAAATTAAAACCTTTACGACAGAGATCGAGATTAACTGTCAGACTCGTACGAGTTGTTACGTAACGATTGCCGTGGTTTGCAGTTTTCTGCTTTTGTGAAGTGAACAACTGCAGAAGCACGTGCTGCGTTCAGTTCAAATAAAGGAACAGTTCTTTCGATTAAATCTGCAGCGAAGTTTTTACTGGCGTATCTTGATTTAAGTTTCGCTTTCTGCTGGTTCGTCTTTCTGTTGCCTCTTTGTCAAATAACAATATGATTAGGTGTTTGTGTATATATGTACACACACACACAGAGACACGCGCGCAAAGACACACACATATACACACGCACGAAATGGATGTTAAATAAATTCAGTGTTGTTAAATGTGATATTTCCGGAATCCATTCGTAATAGAGCAAGAAAAGAAAAAAAAAAAAAAAAAAAAAAAAAGAAAGAAAGAAAAAAGGCTATTGATGCTACAAAATACAAATCAAATATAAACAAAGAAGCGAAATGTTTGGTGCAGTATGGATGTGTGTTGTGTTTGTGTATTATACACGTACATGTGTGACTAATGTATACGAATGCTTCTATGTATTTATATGCGGTTCTCCTCTTTCATTTTATCTCTCTCAGATCTGTCTGCCTATCTGTCTATCTATCTATCTATCTATCTATCTATCTATCTATCTATCTATAGGCTTTTGTCACCGACAAAACTGTTATTATGATAAAATATGAAAGAATAATTCTCCCGTTTAGTATTTGTCATATCAACAACGTAAACTCGGTGTCATTATTAGGATATTATTCTGTTGAAGCTGAGTTTAAAACAATAAAAATGGCTTATCAAAAGGTCATATGGCCAATTCCAGAATGTCGGCTGTTTACACTGAGAAGGATTTGAGGTCATTGAAAATATCCTGATTGCTTGAGACGTTCCTCTACATCCCAAGTTTTTTTCTGTGACAGACGTAACATATGGCGGTTGTTACATGTTGCAGACGTTACGTGTGCCGGATGTTACAGTTTCCTACACTCTCTGAAGTACAAATGACGTAATTTCAAGAGTGACTGATATATATATATATATATATATTTTTTTTTTAACTTTGGCGAAGAGAATTAGAATGGACGTGATTACATCCTTTCAGATTTTTTTTTTTTTTCTCGTACAAAACTTTTAGATTTTTTTGTGGTTGACGTTACATTCATTCCCTCAGCACGTTGCTTTCAACCCAGTTTCTCGTTACCTTCTTTCAGAAAATATTTTAAAATACTTGCATCAGACTGATTCTAACAACATTATAAACTGAATGGGGTAAACGGTGTGGGTGAAATGTGAGACTTAGTATTTTATTAACGTCTGGTCTTTTTTGTATCCTTGAAATTATTTGATGCATGTTGATGTCAGAACTAACAGGGAAAAAAAATTAGTCAACAAGAAATTCTTTTTTTTTCTTCTTCTTTTTTTTTTTTTTCTTTCTGCTGTTTAGAAGTTTTGTGAAATTATTTTGAAACTTTACATAATGAAATAATGAAAATGTATTTTTTTTCTCTCATATATATATATATATAAGAAGACTTTAATTCCAAAACGCGATAAAGACCAAAATCAAAATTTAAAAAAAAAAAAAAAACGTCACCAAATGTTTAGTATTTTAAGGCTCCATAATCATTTTCCCCAAATTTCTATATCCACGTCTGATCTACGCATTAGACTATAGACCTTCGTTCCATAACGTGATAAACTCCAGAGCAGAAATAGTCATCTTTCTCAAAACAAAGAAAATGGATTTATACCGTTTTGGAAGCAAACTCTTCATATATATATATATATATATGTGTGTGTGTGTGTGTGTGTGTGTGTGTGTGTGTGTGTGTGTTTGTGTTTGTGTGTGTGTGTGTATAGATTCACTTGTTATTGGTTTGTAAAGAAGAAATTCATATATACATATATATACACACACCTACGCACACACGCACTAACAACATACATACACTCTATGATTAATCACCTACCTGTCAGTTTGTTCAAACTTCTTAATTTAGAAGACATACAGCATATGTTTGTGACAGCCACTTCTATCAGCTGAAAGTGGTAATAAATTCTGAGCTTTCCTGGACAATGGAACTTTCGTTTAACGGCATAAATAAGTTAAATAACTTTCGATTACCACACGTTCGCACTGTTGAGAATAATCGCGTCATCTTGACTCTTGTGTACTTGAATCAAAGATTTGTTCGAAGCCAGGCGTTTGAGATTTAAGATCAAATAGAATTACTAAGAAGAAAAAAAGCTTTGAAATGAAGTTGCTAAAATCTCACGTGAAATCTCACGCTAAGTCTGCTGTTTTCACGGGCCTGTTAATGTTTATATCTTTTCCATGTTTTTTGTTTTCCTCTCATTACAGTCGTCATTACAGTCATTTTAACAGTGGTAACTCTTTGACTCACGAGATTTAAAATTATTGTTGCTCATTACCTCTCTCTCTCTCTCTCTCTCTCTCTCTCTCTCTCTCTCTCTCTCTCTCTCTCTCTCTCTCTCTTTCTCTTTTTCTGATTATAATTTCATAATCGAAACCATCTGAAAAATATTATTCATATATTAATCTTTTCAAAATACGTCAGACTATCAAATATTAAAATAAATAAATAAATAAAAGCATGATACGAATTTACCATTACATAATTTTCTTTATTGGTGTCAAACATAATTACAGTTTTTTTTAATTTTTTTTTTTTTTTTTTTTGATTTACTTTGAAAACAAATTTAAATGTAATTTTCGGAGCAGCTTATTGTCCAGGCACAGTTATCTCCCGTGACAATATGGCACCCTTCAGGCACATCATAGATGCCAGAATTGTTTGGTCCAATACTGTAATAATAAGAGAAAAAAAAACAATTACAGTGAAATATATTCATGTGTATGTGTATATTCACACACAGACACACAGACACACACACACACACACACACACACACACACATATATATACATAAACATAAAAGCATGCATACAAATATACATACATACATATATGAATACATACATTCATATATATATATATACACACACACATAGACACATATATTATATATATATATATATATATATATATATATACACACACATACATATATATAAACACACACGTATATTCATATATAAATACGTTCAAAAATACTTACATACTACATACATCATCATACATACACATAACATATATCAATATACACTTGCACAAATACATAGCTACACACATACTTACATTTATACACACGACGTACATATATAGAGACATACCTAGATGCACATATATACATACATACACATATAACCTACGTACAGACACACCTAGATACATATACGCAGCTATGGACAAACAGACGGACACGCGCACGTACAGACGATACGACAACATGGAACTTACCCGCAGCACTCGAGACCAAAGTCTGAACAAGTGCATCTTAAGCAGTCCTCTGTGACTTTCGTCTCGCCAATCTTGTAGATGTCGTCTGCATTCTCTCCCACGCAGTGCGTGACCGCCATATTGGAAAATCTCTGCAGAAAGAAAAACTGATGTGTACAGTAACAGAATAACGTATTTAAAAAATATGAATTTGTTGGGGGGGTGGGAGGGTAGGGTTTTTTTTAACGTTTAGTTCATGTTTCTGTCTTTCTCTATCTCTAACGCTGTCTGTCTCTCTGTCTCTCTATTCCCTCTTTTCTTTCTGTCTATCTATCTATTGATTTCTCTTTCTATCTATCTATCTATCGATCTATCTTTCTATCTATCTATCTATCGATCTATCTTTCTATCTATTTTTATCTATCTATCTATATATATATATAAAAGCATAAGTATGCAGTAAATGAATTAGTGTGAGAGAGAGAGAGAGAGAGAGAGAGAGAGAGAGAGAGAGAGAGAGAGAGAGAGAGAGAGAGAGAGAGAGAGAGAGAGAGAGAGAGAGAGAGAGAGAGAGATGTATCCGAAGGAAAATTAATTAATATGGACAAATTATAAAGAAAAAAAAAAACTGCAGAATTTTCTTTTACAAAACTGAACCATACCTCATTAACACGAAACATGCAGAAACTTTGAATCTCTACAACACACAGGCCCAACAGCAGAAATGTCCACCCTGCTCCCATTGTCGAAATGATTCTACGACAGTTCCAGCAGTTTCTGTCATATTTATAATAATCTGTTACGACTACGGTCCAGTGATTCACGTGGATGAAATTGCTCGGCGTGGTTGTTGCAAATAACTGAAATTTAAAGTGACATGTTTTTGTTAGTCATTGTTCGTTCACTGCGAGGTGTGAAATTACAAACAGTTTAACTGTTATAGGCTAGGCGTGAATTACAGTTTACGGCGTCAGAAATTGCTGGAGATTAATTACTTGTAATGATAGACAGACAGACAGACGGACAATGTACCGAAATGTACATGTACATGAACTCAAATTTTTTAAAAAGTCTGTCACGAAAGTGTATGTATATATATATATATATATATATATATATATATATATAGAGAGAGAGAGAGAGAGAGAGAGAGAGAGAGAGAGAGAGAGAGAGAGAGAGAGAGAAAATGTGGATGTAACATAAATTAGAAATATCGTGAGTCAAAGAGTTACCACTGTTAAAATGACTGTAATGGCGACAGTTTAAACTCATATTACTGCAGGCAACTGTGTTCTGACCTTAGATAATATTACTAATTCTGTAAGTGTGCATGATGCATTTAGGATGGAAAACTTTAGTGTTGTATGTTCTCTGTTAAACTGTACATTGCTAAAGCTCAAGAACGCACTGGTACAGGAGAACTCAGCGAAATCACGAAATTACGATAACGAAATTCAAACTTACCGAACCCGAAGCTGCCCATAAATTTTGGGATTCACGTACCTAACCATCTTCATTTCCATTTAAACACTCCGGACACCTACATTAACAGCATTAACGACATAATGTTAACGATTAACCCCCGCCGACGTTAAAACGCTGTGGCATTTTAACAGATTCATATAATTAAACGCTTACGGGACAATTAACAATAAACGAACACGTGATGGGTTCGAAAAGGCTAAAAACAGATGATGGTTTCCTGAGTGCAGATTTCACTTAATTGTTAGATATTAAATCATAAAAGCAGAAACAGCTCGCCTTCTGTTTGCGGAATCAATCCACTGTGGCTCTAGAAATACGCGCACACGTAGGAAGGACAAAGAAGAACGAATAAAATGAAGTTTCTGTTACTTACGATCGTTTTATTGATAAACGTCTTTGCGATTCGATGTCGTAACTGTGTTTATAAAGATACGCTTCACTGGAGAATAACAGGTAAACGTACTACTACTACTACTACGACTACTATATTTATTATTATTATAATACCACTAATAATGATAATAATAATAGTAATAGTAATAGTAACAGTAATAGTAATAATAATAATAATAATGACAGTGATAATTATAATGATGACGACGACGGCAACAATCATGATGATGGTGATCATCATCATCATCATTACAAAATTAGATTTTAAAGTGCACTTTTGGTATTATAAGGATTAGGTTTAATATATTCTTCACTTTTTCAGATTTTATTTTGTTTGTTTTCGCGGCCCAGTCTTAAATAACAAGCCTAACAGCAAAATGGTTCAGTCAAACCCCCCCTCCTACATTTCGCCATTTTTCTGTTGTGATTTCAATGCATTAAAAACGATCGATTAATGCTAATCTAAAAACAGTAACCCGTAGTATACATGTGGATTAAAATACTTTGAGTTTATCATTAAATAAAATATTGCTTCTTCTTTTTCTTCTTATTCCAGCGGGAGGACAAAGGGAAGCTTATTGTTTGAGTCCAGAAATCAAACCACGTGACATCAAGCTGAATGAAAAGATGAGAACAGACAACTGTTACGATTGTGTGTGCAGTCTGTCAGGTCTTTACTGTTGCGGGTAAGTTCAAGCTGTTATTGATCACGGGGATGTAGCTCAGATGGTAGAGCGCTCGCTTAGCATGTGAGAGGTACGGGGATCGATGCCCTGCATCTCCAAAGTTGACTTATTTTTTATTTTACTTACTTTTATTTATTTATATTTATTTATTAGTTTATTTATTTTATTTTATTTTATTTTATTTTATTTTATTTTATTTTATTTTATTTTTTGACGACATTGTCTGTAGCTGCTGTAATAGCAGCAGAAGTAATGGCTTTTGTAGGAGTAGAAATAGTCGTTGTTGTCGTTGTTGTTGTAGTAGTACTAGTAGAAATAGCAGCAGTATCAGTAGTTGTAATAGTAATAGCAGTAGCAAAGCTGTGGTAGCACTAGTAGTAGTAAACTGTAGTGGTAGTTGTTGTAGTGCTAGCAGTGTTAGTAGTGGTGGTTGTGATATTGGTGTCGATGATTGTAGTAGTACCAGTAGTAGCAGTAGTAGTAGTCGTAGTGATTATTAAATTAGCTCATTTATATTTTAATTTCTTTTCTTTATTTCTTCTTATTATTATTAATTAATTAATTAATTTATTAATTATTTATTTATTTATTTCAGGATTGGAATTAAAGCTTATGACGTAATATTACCACCCGAAGGTTGCCAGCTTCTCATTGGCAGAAACTGCGGGTTTTCATTTCGTAGCAAGTACAACAAGAACCTACCCTGTTTGAGGATGTTGTGAACACATGGACAAAGCTTCACGTGGCAACAGTGACGTACCAGTAGTGACGTCACAGTAATGACCTATCTAAGACATGACACGTGACCTGGGCGCCATTGCAAGTTTTCTCTTGTGATGGAAGTTCTCTAAATGATTTGTGTCGGATGTTTGGACAAGGCCTCAATTTCGGCGTTTGCCCTAGACATCGTTTTGCTTAGAAATGTTTCTCTGTGTCAGTATAGTTCAGTTAGTTTTAGAATTTGTTAACAGAATAAAATAGTGTCGTAAATACCTATAATTTTGTTCTCTGATTTTATGTTTCTTTTGTTTCGTTTGTTTGCTAAATTTTGTTTTTGATTTTTTTTTTTTTTTTTTTTTTTTTTTTATTATTTTTTTTTTTTTGCTGGTTTTGTTTATCTTGTTATTTTTTCTTCTTTCTTTCTTTCTTTCGTTCTTTCTTTTGTTTTCTTTTATTTTTTTTTTTTTTTTTTTATTTTTTTTTGATGGTTTGTAAAATATATATTTATATTTATGAAAACACACTGAAAAACATACGCGTTTTACAACCTGGTACTACCACCATTAACATCATAGCTACTACTTCTACTAATACTATTACTATTATTAAAACTACTACTGTTCCCGCTAATGCTACTACTACAACTAATACTACTGTTTAAAGAGTTCTGAAATTATTATTATTATTAATAAACATAGCGTCGCAGATAATTAATATTTTATTTTGTATGATGTCTTCATATTTTATTTTATACTTAATATTTATCATAGAAAATGAGTATCTAGAAGCCTCATCGGTGACAGAACTTGATACACAAGTTTATGTAATGTGAGAAAGAAAGACAAATAATAATAATAATAATAATAATAATAATAATAATAATAATAATAATAATACTTATTAAAATTAAAAGAATAATTAATACAGTCAAACTAAAATTTGAAAATAATAATAAAGAAAAAAAAAAACGTTACTGGAGATGCAGGGCATCGATCCCCGTACCTCTCACATGCTAAGCGAGCGCTCTACCATCTGAACTACATCCCCAACGTTACAAGAATTCCGCCTAAAGTCAGCAGGTATCTGAACTAGAACGATTCGTTACGAACTACAAAAATGATTGTTATTATTTTACTATTTTGACATCACCATATGAACAGACATCTAGTATATAATCCCGCTTTTTTCCTATTGTATTATTATTGTTTTTTCCTCTTTTTCATCGCCTATAGCAAAAGCACGTGTTTAATTTTTAAATGCGACGAAACAATAAGTTATCTCCCTTGTTAATACTCTTTGTCGGTTTCCCAAAGCTAATTTTGGAGTTGTTGTAGCAACAGAATAGATTTCAATGCAGTTTAATTTCTCGTACTAGAAAAGTAGAAAGGTTTGTAAAAGATCACGAGAACCTTTAAAATATATAGGAAAATATTTTTTAATTTAACTACTTGAAAATAATGTATTTAACGTTTTCAATTTAATATAAATAGCATTTATATGGCAGCCTTATATGACTTCGTGACCATATAATTTTCGTTACAGTTTTGCAAATTTCTATTTGTTTTATTTATTTAAACATCATTTTTATTCAGTTAATATGATTAGTTCAGAGATATGCAAAGGCATATTTTGACCTATTTTTAAAGTATAATTTTATTTGTATGTGCATAATATGAAATTTAAATAAAGTGTTTATCACACTGCTGAGAGATGCATTACAAACTATCACATTAAATAAAATATAATCTTTTTTTTTTTTTTTTTTTTTTTCGTTAAACAAACAGAAAGAAAGAAAATGGCTGACATTGAAGCCACTGTCACCCGATATCTCTCAGTGGTTAGTGAATTAAACCAGGAGGTACATCCATATATCAAGAAGATGTTTGACAGAGAAAGAGAAGAAACCATTCTGTAAGTGTCACATGGTGACAGAATCAGATGAAATAAATAAGCAGTTTAGTATAGAACAGAAATCAGTGAACAAAGATAGAGGGCAAAATAAACAAATAAAACAAACAAGTAAACAAATGATGACAGTGTTGATGTTAAGTGAATGAATGAGTGAATAAATTAATAAAATAAACAATCAAACAAGTAAATAAATGATGATCTTGAATGAATGAATGAATAAATAAATCAATAAATAGATAAATGATGATGGTTCATGATAATAAATAAATAACAACAACAACAACAACAATAAAAAATAATAATAATTAAAGTAATAATAATAATAACAACAACAATAATAAAAAAAAATTATAATTAATATTAAATATATAAATAAATAATCACAGAAGAATATATTCAGTAAATAAAACACAAGAACTTTTAATATCTTTCATTTACCCTCTCATTACATTTCTTTTTAGTAACCTTATTTAGAACACTATACTGATGATCATTTCAAGTAAAACAGCCTAATAAACCTTTTAGGAGTATAACACATTACAAAATATTTCTTGATATGTAGATAATATATATTTTAATAGATTTGAGGAATAGCCTAAATTATTTAATCAAAATGTCTTTAGTGTCTGTCTGTCTGTCTGTCTGTCTTTAGAATTATGCACACTGACAGTTAAATCAAAGTTATCTTATTTTTCCTTTTGGTAGTTTGCTGTAGATTGTTAGAAATTTTCATGCTTTTATTTTTATTTTATTTTTAGTTTTTTACACATTTTTTATTATTATTATTATTATTATTATTATTTTTTTTTTATTTTTTTTTTAACCTAATTTAGTTTCATTTATAGTTTTTTGTTGTTATTATTTTTATTTTCGAACAATAGATGCATATATATGTGTGTTTGTGTGTGTGTATATCTGTGTGTATTAAGCACCTATGGACATTCATTTGCTTACTTCACTGTGGTTGAACACTATTAGTTGATTTGTTTTATAATTTGTTTTCTGTTGTATTCCACACATATTACCAGTTTGCTGTCAAGAACAGGGTAAGACTATATGTAAATTTTGTTTTTCTCACAACCATATGCTTTTATGTTATTATGTACACCGGTTTTCTGCATGAATATTTAATTAAATACAACTAATCTTCATTCTGTTATAATAATAATAATAAACATTATAATATTAATAATAATAATAATATGATGGTAATCTTGAAGATGATGATGATGACGATAATAATAATAATAATGATAGTTATAATAAAACAATGATAATAATGATTATAAAAAGATGCTGACAATAATAACAATAACAACACTAACTACAACAGCAGCAGTAATAATATAATATATAATAGAAATAATAACTGATGTATAATATTAATATTATTACATATATCTAAATACATATAATAATGTATACATATGAATCAAGTCTAGCTATACTTTCATCTACCAAACATACATTACTATTAAAAAAAGAATATGTACTAAGCCATTTACAGAAATATATTGTATTATGTAACAATAAAAAACATTGCCTGTAATAATTCTTATACCAAACATATATTTGCACTTTGTACTTGCTGTTTTGTTTTCCTGCATTGCTTGTTCTGATCATATATATATATACATATATATATGTGTGTGTGTGTATATATATATATATATATATATATATTAATCTTGGTGGAGGGTTCTTATTAAAATGTATGTGTTATGCAAACAGAAAGCCAAATTCACTTTGTATTCTTCCAAATTATTATTTCACTACATTCATCTAAGCTTTGCTAATAACAAAGTATAATTATTATAACAAATACATAAAGATTACTGTGTGTGGCCATTCTCTTTTCTTTCTTGTATTCTTATAACAGTGTCATTCTGTGTTAACTCTTTTCATAACAAAAATGCTGTGGTATTGATATGAATTTATGAATCAAGGGATAATATAAATATGGTTTTGTTACAGTTACGTTTGTAAGTTATAATGCTGACTATTTAAAAATAAAAAAATTATTGGTAAAATAACATTTGTTGTATTGAGAACAGTTTGTATTTGTGTGGAACTGTGAGATGAAAAACACTTTTTGTATTTTTTAATGCAATGAAGAAAAGAATCTGTTTGTAACAGTGAGATAAAAACAAAATTATTTATTTGTCATAATCAGATGAAAAGCAAAATATTTCAGATAAAGAAACTGTTTGTAACAGTGAGATGGAGAAAATTGTATTAGTGAGATGAGGAGCAAAATGTATTTATTTGTAATAGTGAGATTAGGAAGAAAATATATTTGTAATAGTGAGATTAGGAAGAAAGTATATTTGTAATAGTGATATTAGGAAGAAAGTATATTTTTAATAGTGATATGAAGAAAACTATTTTAATATTGTAAAAGTAGTATGTGTTTGTATGGTACAGTTGGGTAAAAATAGAAAATACTTGTAGCAGTGAGATTAAGATGTATGTGTTTGTGTATTTTTTTGAGATGAAATGTGAAATGTAACAGTGAGATTAACAACTGTGTGTTTGTGTATTTTAATGAGATGAAAGGTGAAATGTAACAGTGAGATTAACAAGCGTGTGTTTGTGTATTTTAGTCAAATGTAACAGTGAGATTAACAAGTGTATGTTTGTAAATTTTAGTGAGATGAAATGTGAAACGTAAAAGTGAGATTAACAAGTGTGTGTTTGTGTATTTTATTGAGATGAAAAGGTGAGATGTAACAGTGAGATTAACAAGCATGTGTTTGTGTATTTTAGTGAGATGAAAGGTGAAATGTAACAGTGAGATTAACAACCATGTGTTTGTGTATTTTAGTGAGATGAAAGGTGAAATGTAACAGTGAGATTAACAAGCATGTGTTTGTGTATTTTAGTGAGAGGAAATGTGAAATGTAACAGTGAGATTAACAAGCATGTGTTTGTGTATTTTTGTGAGATGAAATGTGAAATGTAGCAGTCAGATTAACAAGTATGTGTTTGTGTATTTTTGTGAGATGAAATGTGAAATGTAACAGTGAGATTAACAAGCATGTGTTTCTGTATTTTAGTGAGATGAAACGTGAAATGTAACAGTGAGATTAACAAGCCTGTGTTTGTGTATTTTACTGAGATGAAAGGTGAGATGTACTTGTACCTGTGTATTTTAGTGAGATGTAACAGTGAGATTAACAAGCGTGTGTCTGTGTATTTTAGTGAGATGAAAAGTGAGATGTACTTGTACCTGTGTATTTTAGTGAGATGAAAGGTGAGATGTACTTGTACCTGTGTATTTTAGTGAGATGAAAAGTGAGATGTACTTGTACCTGTGTATTTTAGTGAGATGAAAAGTGAGATGTACTTGTACCTGTATTAACAAAACAAGCTGAGATGAAAAGGGAGATGTGACTTCAGGTATTTTAGTGAGATGAAACATGAGATGTGCTTGTATTTTAGTGAGAACAACATCAGATGTACTTGTACCTGAATATTTTAGTGAGATGCATCTTGAGATGTATAATTTGATACTGGTACAATTTTTTTCAGATGAAACCTGAGTTTGATACTTGTACCATTTGTCATTTCACTTGTAATTGAAATACTGAGACAACATCTTGTTATTTGTAATTTGACATAGGATACAAATTTGAGATATTACCTGTAGTTTGGCTGGTAACAACATCTTGTTATTTGAATTTAATACTGGGACAACATTTCTCATGTTACTTGTAATTTGATACTGGTACAACACATCTCATATTACTTGTAATTTGATATTGGTACTTGATTTCTCATATTACAATAATTTGATACTGGTAGGGTGCTGAAGTTTTCGGCAAATTGTAATTTGCTACAGGTACAGCATCTTGTTACGTGTAATACTGGTACAACATTTCTCAAATTACTTGTAATTTGATTCTGGTACAACATCTTGTTATGTAACATTTGATACTGGTACAACATCTTATTATTTGTAATTTGATACAGATACAACATTTCTCATTTACTTATAACATTTTTACAGATACAATATTTCTCATTTACTTATAAATTTGTTACAGATACAACAGATGTAAATTTGTTAAAGGTGTGTAATGTTTTTTCAATATTACAGTGAGAGACATCAGTAATTTATCTACCTCAGATTCCTAGACAGGTGTAAATAGGTAAATAATAAATATCACTGTTTCAGGAGAACACAACTGTGCGAGAACTGAACTTGATGTGTAATGATATATTATCTGCCGGTGCTGAACATTTGGCAAAAGCCCTCCAAGTAGGTGTTAAATATCTGCTTGTATTTTTATTTTTATTTTTATTTATGTTCATGTACATATTTTTAAATGTTTTTGGAATCTTTTTTTTTTTTTTTAAGATTTTATATGTTTTAAAATATCTTTGTTATTTTTATTTATGTATATTTTTATATACATTTTTATGTTTTGGAATCTTTTTTTTAAATATATTTGTGTTAATCTGCAGTTGAGGTGTCATAATGTAAGTCTTTGTTTTGTAAATATGTTTGTGTAAATTTGTTACAGAAATGCCTCCTTATAAAGTTTTCTGGTTTAAGTATATTTATGTAAATTTTCTGACACTGTAAATTTTAGTTTTTTTAACAATTTCTTTATTGTAAATCAACAGTTGAAATTTATAAACGTGCTTTTTAAATGTTTTTGTTGAAATTTGTTGTTGAAATATTTTCTTGCAGGATCTTCATGTATAATTTTTAAAAAAACATTTTTTATATTCTTTTAAAAATTCCTTAACTTTTCATTTTGTGTTTCTAAATCTCTTTACACAAGTACCAGACCATTTATCTAACTCTTCCAGAAAACTGGATTCAGTGGGCTGATCCATTACTGACAATAACAATTTTTAAAATTTAAAATTTTTAAACATTTAACCATATGTATCTCCAATTTGGATTAAAATTTTTAAGAAGCGTGGCCTAAAAGTCACTTCTCAGGCCCAGCCTTAAGCTTCATTTGTCTCATAAAAGACCTGCCTTTGCCCCTTACCCAGCAGAATTGCAGAAACGTTGTTTTGTGTTTCAGACAAACTCCACCCTGCTGGTGCTGCGGCTGAATGGGAACAAAATTGACAACAAGGGGGGGATGTACTTCGCTCAGGCCCTGCAGGTCAACCAGACGCTGGAGTCCCTGGACCTTGGAGACGCCGATCTTGTGATTATTATTACTGTTGTTGTTGTTGTTGTTATTGCTATTATTATTTTTTTATATATTATTATTGTTATTATTATTATTATTATTTTATTATTATTATTATTATTATTATTATTATTATTATTATTGTTATTGTTATTGTTATTATTATTATTATTATTATTGTTATTGTTATTGTTATTGTTATTATTATTATTATTGTTATTGTTGTTGTTATTATTGTTGTTATTAGAATTGTTGTTGCTATTATTATTATTATTATCATTGTTGTTATTATTTTTTTATTATTATTATTATTATCGTTGTTATTATTTTTATTATTGTTATTGTTATTGTTGTTTTTATTTTGTTTTTATTTTGTTACTATTTTTATTATTTTTATTATTATATTATTATTTTTTATTTTTATTATTATTATTTTTTATTATTGTTATTACTATTACTACTATTATTGTTAGTTATTATTATTATGTTATTACTGTTGTTGTTGTTATCATTACTGTTATTGTTACTATATTATTATTATTGTTGTTATCATTGTTATTGTTATTATTGCTATTATTATTATTTATTATTATTATTGTTATTATTATTGTTGTTGTTATTATTATTATTATTATTATTATTATTATTATTTTTATTATTATTATTATTATTATTTTTTTTTCTTTTTTTCAGAGAATTGAGTGTATAATTGCCCTAGCAACAGTTCTAAATCAAAACAAGTCTCTGAAATGTTTAAATGTAAATCGTCCAATCCGCTTTACCGAGCAAGAGGAGACAACTGTACACTTTGCAAAAATGTTAAAAGTTTGTTGAATTTTTGTATACATAAAAATCTCTCTCTCTCTCTCTCTCTCTCTCTCTCTCTCTCTCTCTCTCTCTCTCTCTCTCTCTCTCTCTCTGTGGATGTTACATTGTGATGATATAGTCATTTTTTTTATTTTTTTTATTGAACACTGTAACAGTGTAGATAATATTTAGCCTTAAAGTACATATTTGTTACACACTGCATTTTAAACATTACATTGTAAATAATGTAATATTTAAATTTACAATATTTATTTAACTGTTGCTTACTGCACTAATTAGTGTTAAATGAGATGTATTCAGTATTACAATATTTAATTCCTGTTACATTTTAGATTTTATACGGTGTTACACTATTTAATTACTGTTACATTCTAGATTGTATACAGTGTTACAATATTTATTGTTACATTTTAGGTTGTATAGTGTAACACTGTTTAATTACAGTTACCTTTTAGATTGTATACAGTTACACTATTTAATTACTGTTACATTTCAGATTGTCTTCAGTGTTACACTATTTAATTACTGTTACATTTCAGATTGTATGCAGTTACACTATTTAATTACTGTTACATTGTAGATTGTATTTTGTGTTACAGTGTAGACTGTATTTTGTGTTACACTTTAATTACTGTTACAGTGTAGATTGTATGCAGCATTGCACTATTTAATTTCTGTTACATTTTAGATTGTATTTTGTGTTACACTTTAATTACTGTTACAGTGTTACTGATTGTCTTATGACAGGTGTTGCACTATTTAATTTCTGTTACAGAATTTTGAAATTGTATTTTGTGTTACACTTTAATTACTGTTCTTGTTCATTCATGCACTCACTTATTGGATTTCTGTGGTCAGTGTTTGGATTGTTATTTTTCAGGTGACACTTTAATTATTGTTGTCATTGTTACACTATTTAATTACTGTTACAGTATTTTCACTGATTTTCTTTTGACAGTTAAACTCCACACTATTTCTTTTTACATTTACAGAAATATGAAATCTGATTGTAAGTTTCGGCTTTCATTTAATTATTTTGTTCAATCATCATCATCATTACCTGGATCTCAGCTGGTCAGTTAATTTAGTATTATCATTGATTATTATGACAGGTGTTTCCATTGTTGTATTATTACCTGTATCTTAACCTGTTTTATTTTTTTTTTTATTGTTGTTATTATTTGTTGCTATTATTATTTTATTTTTTTTTTCTTGTTATATTTATCTATTATTATTTTTAAAATTCATTTAATTATTTTATTATTATCATCATCATCATCATCATCATCATTATTTGTTTTTAAATTTTATTTACATTATTATTTTTATTTTTTTTTTTAAAATTATTTATTTGTTTTTTATTTTTATTTTGATATATTTTTTCCTTTTATTTTATTTTTTTTTTTTTTCTGCAGTAACCGAATCACTCGAGATGGCACAAAAGAGCTGGCCAAAGTGATCAAAACGCAAACTGCTCTGAAAACTCTGGATCTCGGATACAATCGTTTGGAAGACGATGGCGCCAAACACATTGCTGATGCTCTGACGGGGAACTGTTCACTGGAGACGTTAGTAAATTTGTCCTCTTTGAGCTGTGTCAGCACCAGTAGCACTGCAAGCAAATGTTCTCAGAATGAGTGTATATAACCTCCGAGTTAATGTTCTGTTGTGTGCTCAGCTGATAGGAGTCTAGGAAATAAAATGAAACTGTTAACAAAACTTTTCCTCATTCACTTCATCAGAATCAAAACAGTACTTTTTTCACTCTGTCCTTCCCTTCCTTTCTCTCTCTCTCTCTCTCTCTCTCTCTCTCTCTCTCTCTCTCTCTCTCTCTCTCTCTCTCTCTCTCTCTCTCTCTCTCTCTCTCTGTGTCTGACTTTCTCTGCTTGTCTCTCTCTTTATCAGTGTCTCTGTCTTTGTCTCTCTCTGTCTCTCACTCCACCCTGACTATAACAACATCATGACTGTGGGAAAAATGGCAGTATTCAGATGTAACTCCCAGGTATCATGTTTAAAGACATTTTAAAGGCAGCATTAAATATATACAAGTACATAATTATTATATATATATATATATATATGTGTGTGTTTTTTTTTTTTTAGACTAGTAATTGTGTACAACAACATTGGACAAGAAGGTCTTTGTGCCATTGCTAATTCACTGCTCATCAATTTTTATCTCACCAACATCTACATCTGGGGCAACAAACTGGAAGAGCCTGCCTGTATTGTAAGTATTCAAATCAAAACTGCTCGTACTCAACATCATTATGTAAATGTAGTCATATTGTTATTAATAATTAGTATGTTTGTACAGTCATGTGTTGATAGTCATTAGCATCTGTAAATAGTCAAAGCATTATGATAGTCATAACTGGTGTGTGTGTAATTGTGTGTGAATAGTCATGACATGTTGATAGTCATAATTAAGTGTAGTCATAGTTTGTGTTGATAATCAAAATCAGTGTGTTTAGTCATGTGTTGATAGTCATAATTAATATGTACACGCAGTCACAGTTTTTTGTAATAGTCATAATTAAATATAATTTCATTCATAGTCATCACATGTGTTCAAAATCTTGACCATCATGTTTGGTGGATGGTGGAATCACAAAATTACTTTTCAAAGTTATTGTCATCTCATGACCATGGTCACAGAAATCGTCATAACAGCTGTTGGTGAATAGTATTGTGGTTTTAGTAAAGTAAGCCATACAGCCCAGTACTTCTGACTTCACCCTTTCTGTTAGAGTTACCTCACCCCTTAGTCCACATCTGTCCAGACTCAGGAACAGATAAGAACACTAGCTATCAGTTTACATGTAGTCATCAAAAGTGATTAATTAACAAATAGTATGTGCTGAGAATGTTTCTTGTTTCAGGCATTTGCCAAGCTGATCGACAGTGGCCGCATCTACCAACAGAACACAGACGTCAAGCCCTACGTCGTGGACGGCGTCACGCTGCTCAGTGAGATGAGTCACCAGATCAGGCGTCACTACTACTATGCACCTAGCTACGGCGATGACGTCCCATTCTGGCAGCCTCGCGGAGTTCACGAGAAAAGAACAGACATTGTCACCATCAGGGTTTAACTGGGACATCGTCATCATCACTCTGTTAATTTATCTATATCTATCTATCTATATCTCTTACCATTGCATCCTTCACAGGTCTTTTTTTTCATCCAGTCAGGAATACTTCAAACGTTCTAGTTTATCCAGTAATTCAAATCATTTTCCTGACATTTCTGGCAGTCTGGCTTAGTGCCTGGGTGTCTTCAGTAGTCTACCCCTTCCTTGATATTTTTCATCTGTCCCATACAGATGTCGATATTTTTGATAATCCTACCCTTCCCTTGTAATAATCTTTCCAGTAATTCTGTCCATCCTGAACATCATCTTCAGTAATCCCATCCATACTTGATAGTTTCCAGATTCCCACAATCCTAGGTATCTTTGACAATCCTTGCTATTTTTTGTAGTCTCGTCAGTATTCAAAGTCCATCACGTATTTGATATCTTCAGTATTTTGTCCCATGCACCCGAGATATCTTCACCAATCGTACCAGTCTTGATATCTCCAATAACTGAACCCATTTTTCTAATACCTTGCTTAACCCCACCCCTGTCTGGTAACACCCACTTTCTTATCAACCTCAGTGTTTCTCCCCCTTTTTATAGTGTTATATGCTCCACCCAGCCCCACCCACACTAAAATACTTCATCATTCTATCCCACCCCCTGCATTAGTACAATAGTTGAAGATTTCTATACTGTTTTATATACTGAAAAGTAATAAAATAAACTATATTATGAAAATTAAAAAAAAAAAAAAAAAATGATTATCTCTACTCTGTCATTTCATTAATTTTTTAAAATATTTTTATGCATAAAACTCGATTTATTGATAACAAGATACATTACGATGATGTAATATATATATTTTATATTGTGATAAAATGTTTTTATATGTTTATCTTTTTACAGGTGTGTAAATACTGTATATAAAACTTTTAATATTCACTGTGATGTTTTGAATAAAATGTGTTTTAAAGGAAAAATAATTTATATTTATTCTGTAACCTGAAGTTGTACTTACAGTGTTACTGTGATTGACAACACAAATAAATTAAGTACGTTCTAAATGAATGTTTAATTTTTTTTTATTCTACACAACCTTTGTTAATAACAAAGTATGACAATAAATAACAAGCCAATGTGATGTGTGAGGGTTGCTGCTAAGGATATGAGAGATAGAGAGATAAAAAGAGAGAATATACGAAAATGAATAACAAAGAGTTTATATTTTGTAAAATGTTTATTTTATAACCTCAAATATATCCATCAGTTTTCTTCCAACAAAAATATTTATACAAAAGCTGTGGTAAAAGAAAAGATAATAATTTATACATAAATTAATATATATATATATATATATTTTTTTAATTGCATAAAGTTACTTGGTTCCATCTCCTTGTAAGTAAAATAAAAATACAATTCACAAATAAACAATATTTAAACATGAAATATATATATATTAAATTAAAAATTTCCAGCGAAATTTATTCCTATACTTTTGAGACAGCCAGGTTTAAAAATAAAAAACAGTGATGCCTCCATTTTCAATGAAGGAATTTAAAACAGAATTGTTATGCAGCATAAATGAACACATACAGGCTTTATGACATCTCAATAACATTTTTATACTGAGAGTTTACAAGGGGGCATCAGTGATAATTTTCTGACAATAAAATTAAAGAATAAACTGGCTACTGTCCACAGTAAATTCTTTTAAATTAGAATTAATAAACTTTTCCAGGGCATAAAACGAGAGATAAAAAAAAAAAAAAAAAAATAGAAATAGGAATTTGAAAAATCATGTCTGATAGAGGCTTAAAAACTGATGATCAATGCCTGTGAGATAAAAATGTAAAGCATCATCTTTGTTCTGTTCTAAAATGCTGACAGTAAATATTCTGTATATGACATCTCTGGTTTAATTCTGTACATTGGTAAGTTTTTGAGCAACTGAATACACTGAAGAGCTGCCATCAAACACACAACTCAAACTCTTATCATAGAAAAAAAACAAACATATTAAACCTTTTTTTACAGCCAGTGAAAAATAGATGTATTGTAAACTATTGCGAAACCAACCTATATATCCCACATTTTTGCTTTAATAAAAAACAGTGACCTACATGTGTTCTATATATATATATATATATAGAATACACATCCAGGTTAATCTGTGTCTGTATGTGCATTCATCCATGCAAAAAAACACACACACACACACACACATACATACTAGAATGTTATTTGCAAACGTTCTAACATTCAAAAACAGGCTCACTCACAATCATTCACATTATTAATACACTTTGTACTGAACTGTTTTCCCCATATAAATAAAATTATCTACATGAACAATTAAACTGGTCACAAAAGCAGCTGTATCTAAGAATAGTAAAAAGAAAGCCCATAAAGAAAAAAAAAAAAAAACTAAAATTCCCTAAATGTGATAACAGAAACATTGATTGAAAAAATATATATCTATATATCTATATATATAGATATATATATATAAATCATAGCAAATGTGACATAATTACTATATATATATAAAAAACGAAACTACAGATTCTACAACAAAAACTAAACAACTAGATTTTATGAAGCATCATTTGTTAAGATGATTCTGTTATAAATTATTATGGCCCAAGTTTACAAAATACATAAAATGAATACATAACCATATTTTAACAAAATAATATTATACTGTGCTACAAAATATATGACCCAAATGATAATAAGATAAATACTGGAAGAGAAATTTAAGAAAAGAAATTTGTTCACATGATTCAGATTTTTATTTTTCTGATATAACCTCAGTGGGGATTTTCTTTTATTATTATTATTATTGTTGTTATTATTATTATTATTATTATTATTATTGCTGTATAATATCTTAAAAAAATGTTAATTAATCTTTAATTTCTTGACAGTGATCTTAGCAAATACTGTTTTATATATACACGCACACAAAAAAACACCCTCTCTCTCTCTCTCTCTCTCTCTCTCTCTATCTAATCTATATATACATATCTATCTATCTATCTATCTATCCATTCAGTGGTTTTGGAAGTTTCTATAAATCCTTGAACTATGGATGTTTCACACACACTTATATTCAAAATAAACCAGCAAACCTGCATGGGTTAAACATATCATTAGACACATATAAATCCTTGTAACAAAGCCTCAGCTGGTTTTTCTAGGTACTAAAATGTTAGTTTTTTTTTATTAACATTTCAAGACATGATTAAAAATAATTTTGTTGATAAAAAGAATGTAGAAATAATAGATTTAAGGCCACTTAAATAAATTTACATAATTAAATAGAATATCTTTTGTACAACAAGTCCTCAGAATAATAATAATAATAATAATAATAACAAAAATAAAACTAACAGTAATAATAATGACAATAATGATAAAAAAATAAAACAAACAATAATAATAAAAAATATATATATATTCATCACAGTTCAGTTGGGACTGAAAAACTAAACTTACTTTTGTAAACATTAGAAAAACAATATCATGTTAAGAAAATAATGGTGTTATTCATTAAAAATATCATCCCATAGTTAAGAAAAATGACTAAATACTGCAAGCAATAAGGCATTAATGTCTAAAAATAGCTTTCAGTGCACTGCTCGTCCTGAATCCATTTCAACATGCATCTCATTAAAATCTTCACCGCCATTGGTTGATGGAAATGTCACCTGACCAATCGGTGGCCAATCAGAAGCCTTCAGTTCTTTCTCAATAACTTTGTATGCTAATGGTGCTTGTCTTCGGTTACACATTCGGTAGAGTGGTTTAAGTAAATCACTTTCAACGATTATCATCTGGAAACAAATAAATATATATATAAAAAAATAGATTGATTACTTTCTTTAACATTAAAATGTATATTTAATATCTTTAAAAAAATGGACACAATTCATTATGGCTTTCTAATTTATTAAAATTTTAGGATATTACTATCTATAAATAAATAAATAAATAAATATTTAAATAAATAAATGATTATACTTATTTAAACATTTAAATTTAAAACTGAAAATTAAACAAGCAATTATGTACAGAAGTTTTGTAGCGTAGTTACATTTTCAACAATTATTATCTGGACAGAAAAAACAATTCATAATAATAAAAAATAAATAAATAAATGATTATTTTCTTAAATTTGTTAAACATTACAATCAAAATTGAAAATTAACCAAGTGAAATGTAGAACATTTTTAACTAATAATACTAAATATAATAATAATAAAAATAATAATAAATAATAGAACATATAATAACAACAATAACAAATAGTACTAGTAATAATAATAATGATGATGATAATAATAATTTAATCTATTTCAAACAAAAACAAAATAGAATTTACCTCCAAAACATTTGAAGCTACAGCAAATCCAATTGCAAATCCAAAAATGTACAAGCGAAAACTCAGTGGTTTTTCATGAAGAGGTTTCATCTAAAAGAAAAGTGTTATAACATTTATTTTTTTTAAAAATCAAATAATAAATACTTATTTTCTTAACTGCAAGAAATTTAAAAATCTAATACAAAATACTTTGTTTGTTAAATGCAAGGAATGTTTAAAAATATAAAAAAAATTATTTATTTAGCTTTATGCAAGGAATTTTTTAAAAGACTGAAATATAAAATAATTTTTTGGGGTAGTATAAGAAGAGTTAATACCATGTGACATTCTCTTGTTCATACCATTTTGCATTTAGAGAATGCTTTGACAAGTTACAGAGACAAATTGTAAAATCACAAACTCAGAAAATCTACTGTAAGAAATTATATGTGTCACAAATGTAATCCACTGTCAACAAATTATGTATCACATATTTGTAACCTATTGTTGACATGTTATTTTTGTTGCTTTTAATGAATGACATGTGACATCAACCATGTGAAGACTGTCATGTATTTGTTATGTCACTGCAGTGTTAATTATAACACCTCAACGAATGAATGAATGAATTTATTAATTAGTTAATTACCTGACAGGTAAATTCACAATTTTTAGAGACAGACGACTTTACTAACGAAGAAATTTAAAACCATGCTCACCTGGAAGAAGTTTTCCAATGGCTCTATAGGATACAGCAGTAAGAATGTAGAGAACGCAAACAGAAGGACAATGTCAATGAGAAACAGATCTGTGATAAGAAAATAAAAACAAATAATGAACTAAGAAATATTTTATTTAATAAAAACATTTTTTTTTTTTTGTTTGTCTGTGATTGTTTATTAAGTTATAGTTATGGGCTACATAATGATAATGAATTTAAAAATAAAAATAAATAGAATGGAGAAAATAATGTTTAATTATAATTTAATACGTCTAAAAACAACAACACAATAATAAAAAAAATGTTTTAAAAAATATATATAAAAAAAGAAACAAACATAAAACAAGATATCTAGAGAATCTAAAAATTAAGCAAAAATTTTAAAAATTAAAAAAAAACAAGAAATAAAATCAAATAATAAATAAATAGATAAGTAAAAAAAAAAAAAAAAAAAAATAAAAAAAAAATAAAAAACCAACAAACAAAAACTAAAATAAAAACATAAATAAAACAAAATAAAACAAAACAAAACAAAAACAAAATAAATTAAAATAAAATTTAAAAAATAAAATAAAAAAAAAAAAAAAATAAAATAAAATAAAAATAAAATAAAATAAAATAAAACAAAACAAAAAAAAAACAAACAAACAAGTAAACAAATAAAACAGTAATAAAAATGAATAATAAAATAATAAAATCATATCTCACAGTTAGTCCAGATTGGTTTTCTGAAAGGTGGACCCTTTGAGAAGCAGAATGCGACTGCGACGTACATGTAGGTCGAGACCAGGAAAATAATCGTGCTTTCCCATGACCTAACATTGTCCAGATTTCCATTGGGTACAGATTCAACATACCTGACAAAACAAACGTTTAACTAGACACAAAACACCCACAAACTTGGTAATTCATCAGCATAATGTGCTTTAGTTTATAGTAAAGAAAAAGAAATGAAAAAAAAGCTATGGTATGTGTTGTCCTGGCTGTGAGTAGGTGTATGTAAAATATGTATTTTGCTGTACTTTTGATATATGAATAGTCAAATTACTAATGGTTTTTTTGTGATTTGCTGTTTAGTACTGTTACAGTAAAAATGTGGTTAACTGAAGAATATAAATGTTTAAAAATCAGAAAGAATAAGAAATAAGAAACACTACACAGGTATTTACAAAAGAATGTAGTGATATTAAATAAAGACATATATAATATGACATGTGTGCACATGTGAACACAAATACAGTGACAAATCAAGCAGACAAATCAAGCAGACAAATCTCTCTCTCTCTCTCTCTCTCTCTCTCTCTCTCTCTCTCTCTCTCTCTCTCTCTCTCTATATATATATATAAACATACACTCACACACAAACACAAACACACACACACACATATATATAATATCCACACATAGACACACACACATACAGACACCTACAAACAGGGTAATTAAAAGAAAATACTCCTACCATGACTGTGATCGTAAGAAGAGATAGGCAGACACTTGGAAGATGAACACTAACGTGACCTGCATGAAGATGGACACTAGATTAGAAACCTTCATCAGACTGCCTGGCGGCTTCTTGTGTACCAGTCTGTCATACGCTTTTGTGTAACTCACTGAAACACAGACACAAGTTTTCTTAATTTTTTAATTCATATTGTGAAAAACCCTTTTAATAGATCCATTTTTGTGTGTGTGTGTGTGTGGGGTTTGCATTTGTATTCACATATGATTTGTTCACAGTAGATTCAGTTTGTATCACATATGTGTGTGTTTATGCAGATCTTTGTAAATGTATTTTTGTTATGTGTTTGCACTTATCTGCATTATTTGCATGTCAGTGTATGAGTGAATGTATGTTAGGGTATGAATGTATGTTTGTATATCTATGAATTTATGTGTGATGTGTGTATATGCATCAGTATCTGTTTGTGTATGTATGTATGTGTGTGTTTGTATGTCTGTGCATGTTTATGTATGTATGTCTATGTGTGTGCATGAGTTTGTATGTGTGTATGTACATGCATTTGTAGGTGTATGTGTCTGTATATATGTATGTATATGTATAATATCCATGAATGTGCTTATGTCTCTGTCTTAGTATATAAAATACATATGCTGAAAGGATTCACCTCAATAAAACGATGTAAAAAAAAGCCACCATTCAAAACAAACTCCAGTGATTATGAAAAATTATATATGAAACAAAATAAATTAATTAAAGATAAATATGACAGACACTTACTGAACACTGCGATGGACAAAGTTATGACAAGATCAATGTAGAGGAATTCAAAATCTGACAAATTTGCTCCAAACTGTAAAACAGAAAAAAAAAAAAAAAAATGTTTGAATTTTTAATCAGGTTGTTAAATCTATTTTTAGAACAGAAACAATCAAAACAGACTGTGTCATCTCATTTTAATAATAAAAATATTTAATAAAGGAATCGTCTAACATCCAAACAAAATATAAATAAAAATTTATTTAAAGAAAGTAAATAAATAGTATATGTCATTATTTCGATAGGTTTTCTTTTTATTTGTTTTAATTTGTTTATTTTGAAACTTGACATTTATTCATTGGTTTATGTCATTATCTAGATTTTGGTAGGGTTTTTTTAGTTTTTGTTTTAAAGTTTTTACTTTCTAGCTGCTATTTATTGTTGTGCTTTTATCATTATCTAGGCCAGAAAGTTATTTATTTTAAAAAAATCTGAAATTCATTTTTCATAATCTCATTAACAAGACTGAAAAAATGTTAATATATATATATATATATATTTAATTTTTAATTTTTATTGTTCTGATTTATATTATTATCTAGAATCAAATCTTGTCTTTTTTTCCTTTACAATTCTGAAGATGAATTTTCAGGTGTTTCAACTCACATATTTACGGAGACCAGAAATATTTGATTTGATTTCTTTTGAAGTTTTCAATCCAAACTTTTATCTTCAGTGCTTATGTCATTAACTAGACTTAAAGGTTAATTATTATTTATTTTTTAAAAACTGAGTTTTCAGTCATGATGTAATCGAGAAGAGTTTCTCAGCTTCCAGCCTGTTCTTACCGTGTACAAGATGAGGATGGAAGCAAACTGGATGAAGCTGTAGAGAGCCATGTACTTGAAACAGCCGAATGACGTCACCAGAGCTGCCCGACCTTCTCTGTAACAAAAACATTTTAGTACAACATCATACACAACAACATGAACCTTTACTTTAACAATCAAATCAAATCAAAGCTTTAAATATTTATTTATTTTTATTTTTTGGGGTTATCAGAAGAATTAAATAAATATAAATATAAATATGGGATGATATGGTAAAATATAAAGATAGATTTTCTGAAGACAGACTGAACACATTTTAAACTAACAGTTACACAGCACCATGCAGGTGATATATAGATAAACAGAGAGGAAGTTTCCTACAGAAGACTTTCTGTAATAAGGTTATACTTTAAAAAACTTTTATTACTAAAATATTCAAATTTAAGACATTGGTTTTGGACTTTAAAATTTGTTTTATAACCATATAGAAATGAAAAAGCAGATATACATTTCGAACAAATAATGATAATATTTGAAATTGAGTTTTTGTTCCTTTAAGACAATTTTTCAAACATTTTCTTCTCAATTCTCATTTATGTTGAGTAAAAAAAAAAAAGATTTACTTAAAACATCCAACCTCAGATGAGCAGTTTTACCTTGGACTTCAGTTTTAAAATCTGTTTTATCTATAATCATACTGATGGAAATCAAAACCTGAAGCCAGTGATAAGTTTTTGATGTTATTACCTGAAATCAGTTTTGAGAGTTTTACCTGATGGCAGTGATGACACCTGAATGTGATGGGATTCTAGATGTGAATGGAGCTTTTACTGATGCCTCTGCCTCAGACAGGGAAAGTTTTCCAGCATGTGCAGATGAGAGTTTTAAAGCCTGGGAATAAACAAATAGATAGATAGACAGACAGACAGACACACAGACCTGATGGCAGTGATGACATACATACATACATACATAAATAAATAAATAAACAAACAGATCCAGCAGTGCATTTTAAAATATATAAACAGAAATACATACATACATAGATAGATAGAAATTTGATAGATAGATCATTTTATTAAACATAAATATTTTATGTGTGTGGTAGATAGATAGATAGATAGATCGATGGGTCTGTCAGTAGATCAGAATGAATACATTATTCACAAAATAAATAATTATAGATAAATTGTTAATGATTTTTTAAAATTCTCTGATTGTCATAACAACAAACAATACAAACTGCTCACTTCACAGTCATTGGCTCCATCTCCACACATTCCCACAATGTACCTGAAAAAAGTAAACAGTTTGTTTACAAACAGCACTCTATACTCAGTTTAAAGGAACCTAATAATGTAGCATATAATAATTTTTACAGCTCAAATATATATATATAATACATTCATCCATATTACCATTATAATTTATAGTAACTAATCTTTTTGTTAATAAATAAAATATTGAAACAAAAATCAAACTAAATTTAGATGGAATTTAAATTAAACATTATCAAATATATAATTTATATATATATATATATATATATATATATATATATATAATGTATATATATGTATATATAATATATATATGTATATATATGTATGTATATATATTAGAAAATAAAAAAAGGTAATACTTTAAATATTCCTTAAATATTTTGAATGGAAACTAGGCAGGACAGTACTTACCCTAAAGATTGTAACTGTTGTATCAGCTGACATTTCTGATCAGGAGACATCCTTGCAAACACTGTACCTTTGACACAGATCTGAGAAGAGATTATCATCAACAGTTAGTAAGTGTAGGATCTAACTGGTGTGCATGTGTCTGTAGTCTAACATGAAAACATGCACCCACACAAACATACTGCATAAAACACTCACTCACATACAAATACAAATAGAAACATATATACAGTATATAAATACTGACAGACAGACATACATACAAACAAACAGACACACATACAAACAGAGACACATATATACATATATAGCATGACAAGACACACATACACAAGCACATATATAGTACATAAACACAGTCACACACACACACACACCTGAACGTACATATATGTACATAAATATATACACACCCATATACCCACCATCCCCCACACACACACACACACACACACACACACACACACACACACATACACATATACACACAGATGCAAACAATTACAAACAATACAAAAGATATAATATACATGACATTTCAAATAAAGAAATATTCTACTTGATAACAAAACAAATTTATTTTCAAAACATCAACAGTAGCTGAAAGGAATTTAAAATCTGAAAAGTTTGTTAAAAAAGAAGAAGAAAAAAAAAACAAAAAACATTTGCTTAGGTAGAAGTGAATTTGAACAGATTAATTTCCAAAGACAACTTCAAAAATCCTGATAATTAAAACAATACCAGTTTACATAGAAATCTAAATTAAACTGATTTGAACAGAAGCTACCAATAAATCTTTCGTACAGGGTTATTATAAAGCCCATGTGTGCCAAACAGATTTGCAAAATGAATAAGGGAAAAGAAGCTTTGAATTTTTAACAGTATTATTGTAGTTATCACTGAAAATCAGCTACAAAATATTTTTCTATAACTTCAGAATCATAGCACAATTTGTATCCTTAATGATGATGGTCATGCTGAAAATTAAAAATCTCAACAATAAATACATTTTTAAAATCCTAAAATTCTCTTAATCTTTTTTGCAGATCTGTGGTTCACATAAAAGACAATGACACAGTGTTTAAACTGTTGAATGAAGAATGCGAGATTTTTTACCTTTGACAGGAGCTCGGGAAAGTGAGTGTAAATCACAGCAAAAGATTTCCCACTGACTGCGATGTGATACCTTTGATCTGGGTCACTTGAACTTACTGCCTGATACACCTACACAGAAACAAACAAATAAATAAATAAATAAATAAATAAATAAATAAATAAATAAACAAACAAACACAAAATGTGACAGTTATTTCTTTTTTAAATGACAACAATTTTCTGACTGATGAAATAAATTTATTACTTAGCAGGTGTAAAGCATGAGTGTTATCATCATCATCATCATCATCATCATTATAATTACTACAACTGCTACTACTACTACTACTACTACTACTGCTCCTACTACTACTACTAGTACTTTACTAACAACTGAATCATGGATATTTATTTATTATCATCATCATCATCATCACCATTACAATTACTACTACTGCTACTAATACCACTATTACAAACTATTGAATTATGAATATTTATTAATTCATTAATTACTTTTATTTGTTATTATTCATTTATTTATTTATTTATTTTATTCTGATGTCATTTTAATTTATTTATTACTATAATTATTTATTCCTTCTGACGTTTGTTGCTTTTGTCATTCATTTGGAATATCGGTGATGATAACGAGTGAATTAACTAATATTAATGAATGATTTAACATGACAGTACATACCATAACGTTTGACAACCCAGCTGTAAACTATCATTATAAACAACACATACAGTGGACTCTGTCAAAACCTGGATTCACTTGGGACTAACAACATCTGCCAATTTATACAGTGCCAGTTTATAAAGATTAAATTGACACAAAACAGGAATATATTTTATTACAAATGTTAAACATCTATCAAGTGTCTGTTGAAAAAACAGTCCATTACTGATGATTGCATTTTTTTTTTTTTTTTCATTTTTCTTCTCCAAAGCCCAACTCCTCTCTAGCTAAATTTTTCTATTCACACAAGTGGATTTGATTAAA
The DNA here is from genome assembly GCA_012295275.1 of Chrysomallon squamiferum. NCBI lineage: Eukaryota > Metazoa > Mollusca > Gastropoda > Neomphalida > Peltospiridae > Chrysomallon > Chrysomallon squamiferum. The sequence goes on along the minus strand of CM022674.1, from coordinate 2,063,658 downwards.
ACTCTTCTATTAATTTTACTTCAAGTCGCTTGGACATCACAACAAATTCAACAAAACAAAGCAAAATGTGAGTTATATGTATTTTACACAGACTTCAGCCTTTTGACACTAAATCTAAATGAGTGAATTCACTTAGGTATCAACACACTTTAAAAACAATCTTGATCATCTAGCTTGATATAGTGATTACAAGAAATACTGCATTTCATTGTTCATCAAGCCTTTTAAAAGAATGGCGATCATTTCATCTCACGCTGTAGCCTAATTACATGTAAATTTGTGTCCAGTATTTGACAATGCTAATTCCTGTATGAACTGTTCTTTTCTTCTGGATTTTACACCTGGAATGCAAAGTAGACAGCATCTGGATTAGACAGGGTTTTGTTCGTAACAGATTAACAACAGCTGGACAGGAATTTTGAAATGGTGACAGTTTGCTTAAGTCCAAGGCTGATTTTCACAGATGGTTTACAGCTGGCGTGTCAAATGTTATGGTATGTCCTGTCCTGTTAAATCATTCAGTAGTATTAGTTAGAACATTTCTTATCATCACTCTATATATATATATATATATATATATATATATATATATACACATATATATATGTACACACACATATATTAAACACAGATATTATGACTAACAAACATATAAAACATATAAATAAGTGTAAAAAAAACTATTAAAAATGTCTGTCTATACACATGTATGTAAGTATGTGTGTGTGTATGTATGTAATGAATGTATGTATGTATGTATGTATGCATACATGTGTATATGTATATGCATGTATGTATCATGTATATGTGTAGATGTATGTATGTATGTATGTATGTATGCATGCATGCATGTATATATGTAAGTATGTATGTGTGTATGTATGTATATATGTATGTATGCATATATTATTGTTATTTTATGCATGTTTGTGTTTCCGTGTTGTCTCTTTGTTTTCTCTGTGTGTGTGTTTGTCCATGTGTCTGTCAATCAACTCATCTGTCACACACAGCTATTCACAAACTGTTTTATCAGACAATAAACAACAGTAATCATCTACTGAATAATAAACTACTGCTGTTGAAAAGAGAAATAATTAAAATACCAAAACCACTGAAATGTAACAAATAAAAACAAACAAAATCAATGAAACTGGAAAAAACACCACCACCAAAACAAAAAATAACGCATCTCATTATCAAGTTTCTTTCAAGTGAAACAAAAATGGGAATGAATAAATTATGTTAATGATGTCAGCAACAGTGCATTTTTAGTATGAAATCTAACAGATACAAAATGTGTCTATGGCGACAGTGAAATAGTCCAAGTATATTTTGTATGATACGTATGATAAGTGAATGGAGTTAGAATAATTTTTCTTAGGAAAAATGTAGAATATTATTGACATATTTCTTTTCTCTAGTTATTCTATTTTACATTAAAAAAAATGCTAACAGACTGAGTTTATTTGTTTATTTGTCTTGTTTGTTTGCTAATGTTTATTTATTTATTTATTTATTTATTTATGTGAATCTTTTAATCAGTCTTTTAGACTAATTTTCATTTCCAATATGAATCCATCTACAGACAGATATATTATAACAAAATATGGAGAGAACAAATGTATACATCCATGAATCTTCTAGGTCTGTTATTTTAAGTCACAAACTTTGTTATTAGTAAAGGCTGGTGTTATTTTATTTATTTATTTATTTATTTTCAATAATTCACTGATGAAATAATTTCAATCAGATGTCCAACAAGTATATCTTTACTTAATTTTTTTTATTATTGTCTGTTGTTTTTTCTTTCATTTCATTCAAATCAAGATGAAAAAACATAGGAAACTGACTGCCACCAAAATATATTGTAATATTACTGATCAAGATAAACAGTGCAGCACATACCACAGCATTTTAGACACAAGTTAAACAGATCACCACAAACAAAAATAAAATAAAAAAATAGAAAATATATCTATGACATTCATTCAAAAATTTCAAAAAACAAATTTTAAAATGATTTCTGATCCAAAAAACCACGCACCTTCTACAAATGTAAACAAATATTGGTTGGATTGGGAAAAGCAGGTTAAACTACCCATATAGCCAAAAAAGCCTACAACTGTTAGAAGTAATTTTTGGTACTAGAGACAAAATATACCAGTTAGACTACTACTAACTGAAAGCACTGTAATAAAAAATTTTGTTTTACATAGCCTGACTTTAGTTACTACATCACCAAGCTTGATGCAAAATGAAACCAGTGAAATGTACCAGGCTAGACAAACGGGTGAACAACACTGACAACACATACGCACCTTGACAGGCACAAGCCTGTTAGCATCGGGTGGAGTCAGGAGGTGGGTAGAGGAGGAGCTCTGTAAAACAAACATTACCATCACTACAGTGATATTACTGATAAATATTACTGATGTCAGCAATATTCTGTGATCAGTTTTTCATTGCTGTTATTATTATTATTGTTTTATTTTTTCTTCTTTACTTATTTATTTATTTTTATTAATTATTATTATTATTATTATTATTATTATTATTATTATTATTATTATTATTATTGTTTTATTTTTTTATTTATATTATTGGGTGTTTTTAAATATCAATAACATTAAAATGTAATATCTTAATTTTTTTTTATCAATATTACCCCCAAAATAACGCTGTTTTAAATATATGTGCATATTACTGACACTTGTGAAAAATATTACCGAGAATATTGCAAAGTTTTTACTGACAGTACAGAGCTAGAATATTTTTAAATGTATATTACTGAAAATATTATCAAGTTCCATTTAAAAATATTACTGACACTAATATTATTTATAATTAGTCTAAATAATTATTCCAGAAACTAAATAATTATTCCAGACACAAGTAATATTATTTTCAAACATTATAG
>CM022674.1:1988241-2058241 GCA_012295275.1 Chrysomallon squamiferum | reverse complement strand
AAAAAAAAATATATCATGAAGGTATATTTCAGATTTAGTCATGTCACCTGGAAAAAAAAAATATATCATGAAGGTATATTTCAGATTTAGTCATGTCACCTAAAAAAAAAAAATATCATGAAGGTATATTTCAGATTTAGTTATATCACTTGGAAAAAAAATATATATCATGAAGGTATATTTCAGATTTAGTTATATCACCTGGAAAAAAAATATATCATGAAGGTATATTTCAGATTTAGTTATATCACCTGGAAAAAAAATATATCATGAAGGTATATTTCAGATTTAGTTATATCACCTGGAAAAAAAAATATATCATGAAGGTATATTTCAGATTTAGTCATGTCACCTGGAAAAAAAAAATATATCATGAAGGTGTATTTCAGATTTAGTCATATCACCTGAAAAATCATTGTTATATTTCAGCTTTAGTTATATCACATGAAACATCATTAAGTTATATTTCAGGTTTAGTTATATATCCTGAAAATCATGAAGGTATATTTCAGATTTAGTCATATCACCTGAAAAAAATATATATATTGAAGTTTTTGTTTATCAATTTAGTCATACAACCTGGAAAAAAAAATATATCATGAAGGTATATTTCAGTTTTAGTCATATCACCTGGAAAAAAAAATATATCATGAATTTTATTTTTCAGATTTGTTTTCTTGAAAAAATATATTATTATTTTGAAGGTGTTTTAATTTAGTTTATCACCTGGATATATATCATGAAGGTATATTTCAGTTTTAGTCAAATCATCTGGAAAAAAATATATTCATGGAAAGGTGTATTTCAGATTTTAAATATCACCTGGAAACAAAAATATATCATGAAGGTATTTTTTCAGTTTTTGTTTTCAATTCACAAACTGAGAACATAACAGAGATTAAGGCCATTGTAAAATTAGAATTTTATTTTTTTTGTGTTACTAACTACATTCATTCTTATTTTAACTTTTTTAATTTTTGTTAATGATATCTCAGCATCATTATCCTACAAATCTTAACAAATTCTGGAAACATCTCTTAAATTCACATCAAAGCAGATACTTCCTCACTTAGTTTTCAGCAACCTTATTACATATTAATTATGTTATAGTAATGGTTACACTAACTTTTCAGATTTCAGAGATCAATATGTTACATATTAGTTATGTTAGTTGTATTTTGGGTTACACTAACCTGTAACCATGATGGTTTTGTTGTCTGCAGATTTCAGAGTTCAATATGTTACATATTAATTATGTTAGTTATATATTTTTGGGTTACACTAACCTGTAACCATGATGGTTCTGATGTTAGCAGATTTCAGGGCTCGAATCACTGGACCTGTCTGAGGTTTTAACTGGTTCTGCAGAATCAACAGACCAAGGAAAGTCAGGTCGCGCTCCACTTTGTCTCTGTAACACACAACAAAATCAGAAACATGCATAAAATGTTTTATAACTGGGTTTTTTATTTTTAAAAAAGAATATTTAACAGCCCTCAAATTTTGCAAATAATTTCTTTTGCCTCTATAGCAATCATAAATTTGATCTACTCTACCTGTAGATACAACTACAGCAGTCACAAATTTGATCTACTCTACCTGTAGATACAACTACAGCAGTCACCAATTTGATCTACTCTACCTGTAGATATAACTACAGCAGTCACCAATTTGATCTACTCTACCTGTAGATACAACTACAGCAGTCACCAATTTCATCTACTCTATCTTTAGTGAGAACTACAGCAGTCACAAAATAAAAAAAAACCCCATAATATACCAAGTTATATTACAGAATCTTGAGTATTATATATCATTCTGATTTGTCCAGTTCTGTGTGTATGTGTGGTCTGTTTCAACCACAGTCCTAATTTCTACCGTTAAAATGGAGTTACACACTAAAAACAAAAGAAATAACTTGAACTGTTATTTTACCTTGAAATTCTCTGAACCTGATGCCACGTGATTTTTGCATCAAGTGATCGATAGGCAAGGGCAATAACTCTGAATCCCTGCACAGAATACTTGTGTAGGACGGCATGGAAGTTTTCAGGCACTGAAATGAAACAAAAGAAACAAAAAAAAAATATATTAAAAAATAATAAAGAAAGGTTTTCTACTTGAATGAAGGAATGGTATATTTGAGAAAAAAAAAAAAAAGCGATTTTATTAGAAATGAAATATATAAATTTGGTAAACCAGTCAGCAAAAAAAAAAAAAAAAATTACTAAAGAAATGCATCCTTGTCTGAAATTCTTAAATACAAAACCTGTTGATTTTTTGTTCATTAGCTTAAATAGTTTTAAGAAAAATTTAATGCACTCAATCATGAACTTTATTTCGTGGAAATAATTATAAAAAATACTATTCAAAACAATCAGATGATTATGATACTGTACATAACCTGTATGTTACAAATCCACATGAGGGCTATTCATGTGTGAACAGTAAATAAACAAATTTTATTTCTAGACTTCATTCTCAGGCTACTTCCTTTCAGTCTTAAATTCAAAATTTAAACAAATCAAAAACCAACCACACACCAAATAACATTTTGTCCTGGAAAACTCAGCTCGTCAAACATAAAAAAAAAATGTAAACCGAACCTGTTTCCGGAACGCAAAGGGAGGCAATCATTTCTGGAGCTCCCTTCGTGTAGACTTCCATGTGGTTGTAGCGCAGTGTACGTGTGATTACTGTCATTCTCTGCAGGCTCGACGAGAACGGAAACTGGCGAACTATACCCACTTCAAAAGGCTCCTGAAAAAAAAAACGATTTTCTTGTGTTATATAGCATACTAACCTTTAAAATATTTTACTGTATTATGTAACATATTAACCTTTAAAAGATTTTCTTGTATTATGTAGCATATTATCCTTTAAACCTATTTCTTATATTTTGTAGCATATTAACCTTTAAAACATTTTACTGTATTTTGTAACATATTATCCTTTAAAACATTTTGTATTTTGTATGTTAACCTTCAGCAGTCCTGATTTGAACCTATTCAGTGTCTACTATAAAACTAATTTGATACACTGCATAGCCTTTGCCTTTCTAAAGAAGTTAATTTGTAAAACTTTCTGACATTAAAAAATTGTGTCAAACAAAATAATATTCATAACTTACACAGAAACAATAAAAAATATCTATAAATAAATAATAATTTATTAATTTGAAACAAATTACAATAGATTAATGGATAAAATAAGAGACTAATATTAAACTTAGATAAATGCATACATTGTTCTCACATATTCATATATCATACAATAACAATAAAAAATATATATAAATAAATACGTATTCATTTATCAGTTTTAAATAAACTGAGACTGTAATCTGGATGAAATAAGCAATATTAAACTTTACTAAACACATACACTGTCTTCATGAAAGGATCTTTTTGTGCATGGTTTCACAATTGTTGGCATCAAAGTGTCATACTTTGTTGTGTCCTGACCTGGCTCTTCAAGGGTCTGTCATTAAAAACAATTGTTAATTACAGGTAAAAGTACAGGTAGTAACAGGTATTGTAAGGTAAGCCATCAAATCAGATGATTTTTAAGTCCATATATTCTAAATGTGTGTGTGTGTGTGTATAGATATATATATATATATACATAAACACACGTATTCTCTCTCTCTCTCTGTATATACACACACACACACACACACACGTGTATCTGTGTATATAGTATACAAATTAAAATAATAAAAATGCATGTATATGTGTCTGTGTTTGCATGTGTATGTGTTTATATGTTATAGTTTATTATTATATTAACGTCTACAGATGATAGATATTCAACAGTGTGTATTTGTATGTGAGTGTATATCACATATTTATTTGTTTGCTTACTAATTAATTTGTTTATTCACACATACACACACACAAATATATTATTATTATTATTATTATTTTTATTATTATTATTCATTTAACACTGTAAATGATGAAATATCATGAAAACGTTGCTCTAAAATCAAACCAACAAAATTTCAAAATCACAAAAAGACGAATACGGAAGTTGAAAACGATGCTGTACCCAGCCGATGGAGTTGAACATGATGAGGTCAAGAGGGTCTCCATTCAGTTCTCCGTCTATCAGCGTCAGCGAGTGACACGTTGCCATGCAGACTACAACAGCAGTGTGAGCCAGCTGTCTGACTTCACGTACAGCTTCCTGGAAACTAAACAAAAAAAAACAAAAAATTATTTTAAATATTTATACTACATCACTTTATGTACAAATAACTAAATATGTTTTTCTTAACTGTTATGTTACAGTTATAGTGTTTATTACAGATATTTTTCTCACTGATGTATGTGGATATGAGTGAGTATGTGTGTGTGTGTGTGTGTCTCACAGTCAGTGTGTCTGTTTATGTGTAGATATGATATCTAGGCATTTAGGTATGCATGCATGTACAAATTAGTGAACGAATGAATGAATGTTTGTATGCATATGTATGTATGCATGCATGCATGCACTTTGTGTGTGTGTGTAGTCATGTGTAAATATCAGAGTGCATTTGTGTGTATGTATGTGTTCGAGTGTGTGTGTTTTCCACTACTGGTTTCATATATTAAGTAATATGTATATATGTGTTTGCAAATTAATTTTGTAACTGTCTGTATAGGACTGGACGCTGTATAAACTTGATGTGATGAAAAAACACAGAGTGTAAGAGAGAACAAACCATTGATTCAGTGCTGGAACTACTCCCCACATGTCTAACCCATCTTCTGTCAGAGTCCCGGTCTGAAAGTCAAAAAAAAAAACAGTTTAAATTTTCAAACCTCTACGTCGATATTAGCAGTATTTCTGAATCTTTTAGGAAAAAAAATGACGAAAAATTAAGAAGAAAGAAAACCAATATATGTATGAAATAAAAATAAATAAATATGCTTTTATAATACAAATGCTACCTATATGTTGCCACAACTCTAGCAAATACAGTCAACTCAGTTATTCTAGATTTATTACAACAAAAAAAATAAAAAAATTAGGCTTTCCAGATTAGATCACAGATTTGTATTTTCTATGCTGTTTATTTTTCTAAACAATAATATGACACTATCTTCTCTAAACACTACTACAAACTCAGTCTGTCTAGAAAATACAAATCTTTCAAGATTTCCACAAAAAACTTGTTTTTTCTAAGAGACTACAACAAAACTCAACCTGTCTAGAAAATAACCAAATAACCAATTCTTTCCAAGACGCCACTGAAAAACTCAGTCTTTCTAGAAACTGCTAACAACTCAGTCTTTCTAGGCTATGACATGCACTTATTAGCTCACTTTATCAAAGCAGAACGTATTGATTCTTCCACAAAAGTTGATGCGCGGGGGGCTGATACAGAAAATTCCACTGCTTTTCAGCCGACTCTGGGCGTACACTGTGCCCACTGTCATTGCCGCAGGCAGCGCTGGAGGGACAACGATGGTGATGATGTCCAAACATCGCAACACAATCTTCTGAGGGTAAGCCTAGATAGTGAGATTTAAATTGAATTAATAAACAGCGATTATACGTTCGACTTGTCACACAAAATGTTGCATATATTTAATAAACAATGTACAGTTAATGTAAAAAATATTGTGTATTTCATACATAATGTATGCTTAAATGGAAAATATATTGGATATGGTTAACAAAAAAAATGTATTTTTAAAGTAAAATATCACTCGTAGTTAAAATCAGAAATACAAAGAAGGATTTAGTGTTGGAAAATATTATTCCCGTTTTTATTTTGAAGTGAGAAAATGGAGTAAACATATTAGCATGCAATACAAAAACAAATAAAAATAATAAACTTCTATAGAACCAAATAACTGACATGTTGATGATGCGTATACTAATTAAGAATGTTTGAATAATTCATCTGATAGAACTAATTCAAAGAGATGCTATTGGAATAGAAATAATCTGCCTCTAACATTTTAGAATAAAATTATTTATCCAGTGTGAAAGAAGTGGAAACAGTATATTTAAGAAATGCCTCTATTAATTAAATTTGTTTAAAAATAATAATAATTTTTTTTGTTTCTTAAATTCTTAGTATTTATTAAGTGAATTAACAGTAAAGACACATGGATAGAAGAAGCTGTATACTTTATTATTAACAAAGTTTGGTTTCCTATTATATTAAACAAAATAACCAGCTGGAAAGTATACAACAGTATACGAATTACAAACAATCTGACAAACATTCCTGATTTTAGAACATATTCGACAACTTACGTGGTTTCAAACGAACTGACACACTAACACACGTACGGTGATTTCAAAAACAAACTAACATACTTACACCCATTCTGATTTCTATAATCAGTGAGTAAACCATGCCAAGGACAGCAATGACAGCTAGAAACAGAATGAACCTCATTGCATCCTGGTAGAACTTAAAACCGAGTGGTTTGGGAAACAGAATTCCACGAATCAAGCTTCCTTTGGCTGTGTTGAACCCTGAAATACAGATGTCACAAAACAGACAAGAGACTATTATTTTTATACTCCCAGTGTCATTAAATCATAACAAGTGTAGCTTTAATATATTTATTTACATAAAAAGAAACAATATTTCTTCCTTTTTAAGCACAAACAGACTCATATGTACTAACAATTTTATACAAAAACGTATTCACGCACACACACACACTCATGCATGCATGCACACACACACACATCATGCATGCACGCACGCACACACACGCACTCATGCATTGGCACACACAACACATTATGTCCTGATATTATTTTAATAAAAATAATTTCATAATAAAGTGAGTATGCACCTCTATTCCCTAGTAAGAAATAAAAAAAACTCTTGAAAGTATCTTAACAAAGTATCATTCTAACAATGTTGTATTTATTCATGTGAGTACTCACTTCAACTGCTGTGATGTACTCACATTCTCTCTGCCAAATCGCGTAACTCACCAGTTCTGACTACAAGAGCCATCACTTTGACAGTTCCGTAGTAGCGCGTTTGGACGATGTGCGTCCCTGCAAACAGGGTGTGTCGTTTGTGAAGGTCGGGGTTGTAGATCTCTTCATCTTCCTGGTGGGACAGAGGTGTCTTCGTTACAGGTACACTCTCACCTGTCAGTATTAGTTGTTGCTATTATTATTATTATTTAAATGTTGCTGTGGTTGTGTAGATGACAAATAAATGTAAATGTCTGCTTTGTGACTGTGTGAAATTAGCAGAGATGCATGTATGGGTGTGTCTTTATGAATGTAATGCACATCTGTCTGTATGTTTGTATGTATATATGTATGTATGATGCATATATGTGTATGTAGGTATGTGTGTATGAGGAGAGGGACTGAGACAAAGAAAGAGAAATATGAAAGATAAAAACACAAGCAGGCAGAGAAAGAGAGAGAGAGAGAGAGAGAGAGAGAGAATGATATATATATATATATATATATATAGAAAGAGAGAGAGAAATATTCATAAAGAAATATATACATGTATATATATTTTAAAGGAAGTAAACACAGAGAAAGCTAAAAAAGAGGGTTAAAGGAGATAAATAAAATAAAGAAAAAGACTTACATCAGTGACAACATCTGACTGCTATTAAAACGTATCATTTCTGGGTTTACAAAAACATATTTTAAAATTTTGTTTACCTGTTAACATGCTTTCATTGACGATGCACGTCCCAGCAATGAGAACAGCATCGCACGTCATCACACAGCCATGAACTGGAATTGAGATGAGATCACCAGGAACCAACTCTTCTGATAAAATCTCTTCAAAAGCTGGTAACAGAAAGAAAATATTGGAAAACAAATTTTGAAGTATTACATTTGAATTTTTACCACGGTTTATACTGAAAGACCCCCCCCAAAAAAAAATATTAATAGTCTTAGAAATAACTAAATTTAATTGTTATTGTTATTATTTTCAAAATTGAAGAGAAAGAAGGTTGGTTATGGCCTTGAGACAATCAGGAAGAAGAGAAAGAAAAAATAAATATGGATGGATACACAGAGAGTGTGAGAGACAGATAGATAAAGAGAATGGATGGATATGAGAAGGAAGAATAAAAAACAATAATAAACAAGAATTTGTTTTTTTTACTATAGCAGCCAAGTTAAAATGGAGTTTAATAACCAACTTTTAAATCTTTCTGAAGACAGTGTAGCAATCATTCTAAGAACTGTGAACAATTAATATTTCTAAAAATGAATGTGGAAGTTTTCATAAACTTTCAACTGACCATGTGACATCTAACAAAGAAACAGTTCCAAAGATAACATGCTACAGTTAGTAAATAATGTTTTGAAAGACACGATAAAAAATAATTCACTTCCTATTTCTGCTCACAGTGGACTTTGGGGTGTGAGTAGATATGCTACAGTTAATAAATAAATGTTTTTAAAGATACTGACCAATAGAAAATGACCAAATAACCGTGTCCATTATCACTCACAGTAGAGTGAGTATGTATGCTACAGTCAGTAAATAAAGATTATTAAGCTGAGAAATGACCGATGAAAAAACCAATAACCAACTCACCCTCCCCATTCCTGCTCACAGTGGAGTGAGTAGTGTGAGTACTGACCATGTTACGTAGGGTGACACTTTGCTGTAGAAAAAAAATAATAATAATAAAAAAACGTGATTTTTTTTTAGTTTTCAGAGATATAAAATTCACTTATAATGATGTAAGTATTTCATAACAGTTGTTTACATATATGTGGATGTTTGTATGTATGTGTGTTTGTGTAGAGAGAAAAGTAGGTTAAATACAGAGAGAGAGAGAGAGAGAGAGAGAGAGAGAAAGACAGAAAACAAGACAGATAAACAGAAAGAAAGTGAGAAAGAGAGAGAGAGACAGACAGACAGACAGAGACAGAAACACAGACAGACAAACGCAAACACACAAAAAGAGAGTTAAGACAAGTTCCTACACCATAATTATTTTTTACTTTGATATGACTTTATAAAATATACGTTATAAAATAGAATAGTAAATCAGTTATACCCTTTTGGTTTCATACAGTGATATTGAGATGGATACGAAGGAGATGAAGAAAATGGCTGCTGAGTAGTAGTAATATTCATCCAGCACCCACAGAATGATACTGGCAACTTGAAAAATGTAAAATGGATTCAGCACCTGCAAATAAAACATAATAATAATAATAATAATAATAAAAATAATAATAATAATAATAACAATTACAGTAACAATAAATAAAAATAATAATAATAATAATAATAATAATAACAATTACAGTAACAATAAATAATAATAATAATAATAGTACTAATAATAATAATATTAATATTAATAACTGTAATATTAATAATAACAATAAATGAATACTACTACTACTACTAACGATAATACTAATATACAACAATAACAATAATAATTAAAATAACAATCTACTAAATATGACTTTTCTATGATTTTTGTCTAAGGAATAGTTGGTTGCTGCCATTTTCTGCAAAAGAATGAGACTGAATGAAAATTCTTTATATATAGAGTCTGTAAGGTTGATGTTCTCTAAAAGCCAGTATGAATAACTTGCATTTTGGCAAAGAAGTTTGTTTTTCAGTTATCACTAACAAACTAAAAATCTTTGTTAATATATTAAAATGTGCTACGATTTCTTTAAATCAGCATTAATTCATTCATTCATGCATTTTTTTATTTTTATTATTCATTCAGTTCTATGAATATCTAGTTGACAACTACCTCTTCTATGAAAAGTCGCCAGTAACTTTTCACTTCAACATCGATGGAATTTGGTCCGTGTAAAAGAAGTCTGAAAATTCAAAAAATAAATAAAATCCATCAGATAATTAAGCTGTAGAAAAGTGTTCAATTTTTGCACACGATAACATTATTTCTAAAAATAAAAAAATTAGAAGAAAGAAGACAAAGATTACCATATGATAATGATAATAATAAGAAGAAAAATAAATGAAGAAGAAGAAGAAATGAAGATGATAATGATGAAAAAAATCACATATCTGACTGTTCTGAGTTGCTAGGAAACCAATCTTTATCGATAATAAAAACTAGAAAACCAATCTTTAGTGATAATAAATGCTATGAAACCAATCTTTAGTGATAATAAATTCTCTGTACAACAAGATGCCTCTCAATTATACTGACTGGGTCAAATGAAGGTGGATGAATGTAAAAATATGGATTTAATTATGATTTTATTCAGTGGAGAGTATTACAGATTTTTTTGTATAAACAAGCTAAAAAATTCAGGGAAAGTGCTGTGAGCTCCATGGACTAACAAGGATAAATACTGATGTTAATCCATCAGCTTTTAGCTTTTACTACAGATATGATACATATGGAATATGCAAAAACTGAATAAAACTCTTAGCTTTGGGACACATTATATTACTACATAGACCTATAGATAGGTAGATAGATAGATAGATAGATAGAAAGACAGACACACAGACAGACAAATTCATATTTCTTAAGTTTAGTTTTAGTACTTTGAATCTGTGGTACTCATTACATATCGTGATACATTTGATGACATATAAATAGACAGACAGACAGACAAATATTTATTAAATTTACTTTTGTTTCTGTTCAGCAGCTGTAAGTCCATGATACTCATCATGTATCGTGATACATTTGACATTGTTGGACAGGTCCCTGTGAAAAAAAAAAACAAATAAGTAATAATAATAAACCTTAATTAAAATAATATAAATACAAATTTAATTAATTTACACAAACTAAAATAATGAATTCTGATTAAAAGAAATGTAATATTATATAATACATTTAATTTTAAAAACTTTTTTTTAATCTTTTTTCCTTTTTTAATTATTACTATTTTTGTATAATATCTATTATGTTGTATTATTTTATAAGATTATATATGCTATGTAATAATTGTTTTATATTTTGTATATCACTGATTACTATGTAATAACTATGTTACATTTTTATAACATTATATGCCATGTAATATTCAATGTATTATATTTTTTTATTATAACTAAAATGCTGTATTTCAATAACATTATATGCTGTGTAATACATATTATACAATTTTGTATAACATTATATGGTATGCAATAACTAATATGTTACATTTTCGATAACATTATATTCTATATAATATCTAATGCAATATACTTTATATATCATAATATACCATGTAATATCTAAGTTATGAATTTAGTAATATAATATGCTATGTAAAATCTGTTATATATTTTTGATAACTTTATATGCTATGTAATAATTATTGTGTGAATATTTTTGTTAATACATAAAATTCCATTTAAGTGTTCTATAATTTAAAAAAAACTCACTCTATTTTTTTATATACGTTGAGACTGTAGTCCCAGAAGTAACGAGTGTGTTGATGTTCAAAGAACTTGATGCTGCGCTTGTCTTCAAAGGTCAGCACGGTTGTGTCGCTGTCAACATCATGTCTGTCCAGGTCGTGGTAGGACTGGGTGCAATAGTCTGTAGCACTGGAGAAAAAAAAATTAAATTAATTAAATAAATAAATAAATAAATAAATAAATAAATAAATAAATAAATAAACAAACAAACAAACAAATAAACAAACAAAACAAATAATAAACAAATAAATAAATAAACAAAAAATAAATAAACAAACAAAAATAAACAAACAAAATAAACAAACAAACAAACAAATAAAAATAGTCTTTATCTCAAATGTTTCATTTCACAAACATATATAAAACATAAAAACTAAATTAATTTTTAACTCATAAACATCTACTGAATATCTGATAACTTATTACCTAATTCTAGTGCAGACTTCGATTTGTGAACCATTAGGATTATAGAGCAATGTGCAGACAACATTAGTTCTAAGGAAGGCAACATATATCACATTTCAATATGACATATGAGTCTCTGCATTTCATTTTCTCTATGAAATTCAACCGAAAATCATGCACATCAGTACTCAAGATGACTTTAGCCAAACCCAAAGTAGTGTAATATCACATATTTTTAAGTGATGGCCAAGACCACAGTATGATCAATTTGTGGTTAACAAATCCATATTTTGTGATAGTCTGAAGGCTACTAGTCCATACTGTGTGGTAAACTGTTATTTACAGAGCCCATATTTTATAGCTATCTGTAGGTTACGAAGTCTTTATTTTAAAAAGGCTAGTTACTGGATTACTATGCAAAATGCTTATTTCAATGCAAGTTGATTTCATGGAATAGTTCAAAGTATATTAAATATTTACAAGTACTCAGTATTGATTTTAAAATTTATATATATATATATATATATATATATACATAATCTTGGTAACTTACCAGATTTCATCCTGATCTACCTTCTGGACTTGTATAACTGCAGCATTTCCAAATTTATCCTGAAATTACAACATACTGAATTTAGCAACAAAACTAAAATATAGGATTAAACCATGAAACATAACATCGGTGTTATAGTGCTGCATTTTAGACACAATTTATTTTGTTAAAGCTGCAAACATTTTACTCTGTTAACTCACACACACACACACACACACACACACACAAAATACATTAAAGTTTAAAGAAATTTAGATACATATATAATAATGTAAAAAAACAATAAATACTTCTAGTATTCAGAGTAAATATATACACACACACACACACACACACATATATATACAGTGCCTACACACATGCACACATATATAATATGCATTAAGGTTCAAACAAATTTACATACACATATAAAAATTAAAAACAACAATAAATATTGCCAGTATTCAAACTGACATATACACTACCCCCACACATACACACACACACACAGATGGTGAAAGAGAATTAGAGATTAATATACAGCATGCAGTACAATTTAAACATGCATGTTGTGTGTGTGTGTGTGTGTGTGTGTGTGTGTGTGTGTGTGGATGTGTGTGTGTGTCTGTGTATGTTATATACATACAAACACAAATTATAAAGAACAATACGTATTAACTCACTTTAATGAGAACAAGCTCAGCATCATACAGAGGACACTTTTTTTTCTTCAGGTAACATTCTAACTCTGGCTTCCAGTTCACAATTAACAAAATCAAGCCACCAGTCAAAATAATCAACAACACAAATAGGAAACACTTCCATCTGTTAGCAGTATATCCCCAACAATCCTAAAATTTTTAAAAATAAAATAAAACAATGAAAGAATGAAAGAATGAAAGAAAGAAAAACAAATTTTATGAGGTTTAAAAAAATATAATTAAGTTTAAACATTCGTATGTGATCAATTTTTAATCAGTTACTTGAAATGACAGATTGTAAGTCAGTGGTAAAGCACTGACTGAAGGATCAATTCTTCTTACTGTTACAATTCAGTTATTTCCCATTCCACCAAGTGTTCATTTTATAACAGACAGGATGTAATGTGATTTTAAATAATAATAATAATAATAATAAAGATAGAGGTACAGATATGTAGAGTGAATGGCTGAGTGAATGAGAGACAAGCAGAAAGTGAGAGAAAGAAAGAGAGATAGTAAATGAATGAGCAAGCAACAGACATGAAGAGAGATAGAAAGACCGAAAGGAAAAACAGACATGAAGAGAGAGAGAGAGAGAGAGAGAGAAGAAAGAAAACAGAGAAAAAAGAGAGAGAGAGAGAGAGAGAGAGAGAGAGAGAGAGAGAGAGAGAGAGAGAGAGAGAGAGAAGAGAGAGAGAGAGAGATCTCAGTCAGACACATAACAACAATAATCTACCATGTTACTTACTAACTCATCTTCTTCTCCATTGTTAATTGTGATGTGTGTCACAAAGAGATTAGTCAGAATATCATTCTTCTCATCCTTATCTGGAAACAATAACCAAGTATGCAACAAACAGCTGTTTAACAAAGGTCTTTGCTAATGAAAAGTAATGATACAACAAGCACAGGGAAACTTTCATTAAAAAAAAATATTTCACACCAAATCTTTAGTATCAATAAAGAATGACACACACATACAAGTATACAAGAGGTTTATGAAAATTGTCATTTAAAAAAAAATTAAATAAACTCACCTCTGATATTGTATAAACATTGGTAATCAATTTCAAAGATTTTGGATTCCAAATGGACAGTTAGAATTATTATTAAATATAACAGTCAGGCAAATTATATACATGTTCTTTGTTACAAGAGGTTCTACTCAATATTTTGATCCAATTTGTTTATATTGGGGGAGTTTGGAAATATGTCTGCTGCTGTTTCAGATACAAAAAAAGTCATAAAAAACTGTCTACAATCAATTTATGGCACCAAATCAACCAACTTTTCCTACTCTTTATATTAGCCTACTATTCATTCGCAAGTGAGTATTTGAAAAAGTTCCTTGTTTTTAAAAAGCCTGATAATACTAATAAAGCATCACCATGACACAGTTACAATAATGACAAAATCTGAACAGAAACAAGAAATATTTAAAAGAGTGAACTGAAAGCAGTAAGTAAAACTTGTATTTTATTTTCACTTTCTTTGCAGAATCCCATAAACAGAAGATTATTTCTAGATGGAAAGAGAAATCTTGTTGATTTGACAAGTTTCAAAAGTGAAAGTGGACTTATACAGTTTTTATATTATTTTTTTAGATAAGCAGTAAGACTTTTGAAAGTAAAACATAAAACAACAATATCATTGCAAAATACTGAGTAAAATCTATGCTAACAAGTGACAAAAATAAACTACATGATTACTTCAAGTTTAACTATATATTTTTTTTATCTACACCAAATAGTTATTGCTTCAGAAAGACTAATTTCTAATTCAAAAGTATTATTATTTTAGTAGTTTTTTTTGTGTATGTGTCATCATTGTTATTACTAGTTGTTTCTGTTTGATGTATATTTTTATTGATACACACACTCACTTACATGGAAATATGCATATTTTAAATATAAATTAAAAACTTATTTTATATTGTAAATAATGATACTCCCATAATTGACATATAGTTTAACATTCTTTTCTTCAGTGAAACATTAAATTAGTTTTTTAATAATGGAAGTAATTATTTTTTTAATCAATACCTTTACATTTACTAATCATTATCAACAGGTAACAGTTAATAACAATCGGTAAACACCTGTTGCCATATACATCTGTCACATTCAAATAATACTAATCTATCGTAATTTGAAAGTTTGCCAAAATTGTCAAATTACGTGAGTTATCTAAACACTGACAGTCTAAATTTAGTATTCCTTTTAAAGTGCAAAATAGCTGGAATGATCAGACTTTGTCTCAGTAATTTACTAAAATCGGTTAACATATAATAATATTATTACTGTAAACTGTGTAATAATAATGATCATGCAGATTAGATTTAAGCCTTAATAAAAGCAGTTTTAATCGCGATTTCCGTACGATTTTGTACTACAAAAAATAATGATATGAAAATAAAAATAAAGGTGCAATGTCAACAGATCACTTTGTCAAATGAAATAACTACTGCCGCATCGGTATCAAGTTATCACTTTCGGCAGACGTGAGCTATCGTAAAATCGTTCATGATTCAAAACACCGAAACTCTCTACAGACGTTTTACATTTCAAAGACACTTTAATTAGTCATTTACTAACCTGTACGGGGACTCATACTTCTCACAGTACAGACGGAAACGCATTGTGATGACACTAGGTCATTTTTTCTGGGTGGGATGTTGAAACAATTGTAATCCTGACCATATGACCAGAAACTTGAGAAAGTAATTATTGTTTGTAAATGAAATAGAGTTATCTCCCTTATATACTTCGTCAATAATACGTGTCAGCGGTTTGAAATCGGCTCCTGTTTCTCTATTATACACTGAACTATAATGTATTCATCTAAATCCTTCCGCTAGCGCATTACCATAACTGATAATTCAAAGACCTTTTTTTTAATGTGAGTTACTGCGTGTAGTAAGGTGCTTATAAAAATAATTTGAATAAATAAATAAACAAAAGAATCAATAAATAATTTGTTCTCAAGTTACTTGCTGTCAGAAATAAAATAATGATTGTCGTTGGATTTTCTTTCTTCTGCTATACATTTGGTTTAATAATACTGATGTAACTGAATTCATTATTTAATTACTTATTTGTATTTATTCACTGGTTATCTTTTCTTACTATTATTTTTTGAATTATTATTACTAATTTGTTTATTTATTATGTTTTATTTATTGTTTTTAACCTTATCTTGATATATACACACACTTATGTATATGTAGAGAGAGAGAGAGAGAGAGAGAGAGAGAGAGAGAGAGAGAGAGACTAAACGATTTATACGAATTCAAGCAGGAGAATAAAGAAGAAGAAATACAATAAATAATATAATATAATATAATATAATATAATATAATATAATATAATATAATATAAGGTTTGGGAGAACACGAAACAGCAATAGAAAGTGAGGTATTTAGGAAGATGAATGACAAAAATGAACCATCAAGGTGAACGCTTTTTATGTCAGTTTAATGGTGTAATCTTTCTAACCACGTTTCCTCAAAACGACAAACCATAGAATATTCATTAAACATTTATTGCAATTTAAAATAAAATGCATAACAGACAATAAATAATAGGTAACAATGTATTTGTTTTAAATAATTATAAACAGTTTATACGTATATTGTAAAATGTATCCTTTATCACTGTAATTCGCTTCATTGATCATACATAAACAGCGAGAGTCAATTGTTTGTTTTTCATTAGGCTACAAAATAACAAATTTAGACATAAACACAATGGAAATACTAATGATGGAAACAGATATTACATAACACATTGGACTTAATAAACAGTTGTTACAATGTATATTCTCTCTCTCTCTCTCTCTCTCTCTCTCTCTCTCTCTCTCTCTCTCTCTCTCTCTCTCTCTCATCAGTTTTCAGTACAAATCGTCTGAAATTTTAATTTCTCCTTTCACAACGGAACGGTGCGTTTTTCTCGAATTTTTCATCCATGCATAATCGTAGATGCTCAGAAACGACGACGTCTTCTGGACATACGTCTGCCTTCTTAAAATGACCCTCCTCACAAATACACAGCAGCCTCGTCTGATGACCTCATCGACCTGACGTCTGACGTCAAAGCGCCCCAGCAGACGACTCTCCCACGTGACTGATTTAGGAAGGTGCCTGGCAAACTTGCGGAGAACGACGTGACGTCGTGTTCTGTTTCGGGTTTGCACAGACACCTCGTACAAAGCCGGGAGGGTTGTCTTCCCCTGGAAAATAGTCTCTTTCCGGTAACCTCGTCCGTTTCCCCGTCTTTTCACGAACGTGTCGTCTGCTTTGTTCGGACTTATTACTTTAATCCAGGGCGACCAGTGAAGATCGTTAAGAATGAAATTATTTTCGGGAACATTTTCTCTTCTTAGAAGTTCTCTTTTGATATTTTTATTCTGTGAAAATAATAATAATAATAATAATAATAATAATAATAATAATAATAAATAAATAAATAAATAAATAAATAAATAAATAAAACAGGAAAATAACTGCAATCTATTTCTAGAAGAAATAATTATTTATCAACAATCTTTTCTGTTCTAAAACACTACTGAATATTAAACCAAAAAGAAACATCCTGTGTCTTTCATTTTACTTCTCTTCACATTTGCGCTAGCTATATTTGTTGTCAAGAAGTTTGATCGAATCTTCATTCATAATAATTGTTTTACAACTGAATCAAACCTACCTTAATCACCAGTTTTTTCGTCTTTGGTTTTAATCCAGACAATCTGAGCTTGTCTTTTTCTGGACCTTTGTCCCAGACTTTCTTGGTCAACTTCTTTGGTGCCACTGGTTTGGTTCTTTTCTCTGACGTCTTCAGACGAGAAACTGTTTTGTCGGTGTCTGCATCTGAATGTAGCGCCGAGAACAGACCATGAAGATCGTTGTGAAGGTCACCAGCCAGACATCTTGATCTAACCTCTTTCTCATATACCTGATTATAAATAAATAAATAAATAAATAATCTTAATAAATAAATAAATAAATAAATAAATAAAAGCCTGTCATAAATATTCAGATTAATACTAAAATAACCTCAAAATACTTGACAATGTTCATTTATTTATTTATTTATTTATTTATTTAACTAATTTGAAATGTACCTGAAACAGATCATCTCCTCGCTCTCTGTAACAAATAGCCATCAAGAAGTCGAACATATTTGAGAAATCTTTCAACTTCAGATGATGTCCTGACGTCATTTCCGCCATTGTTTTGTAGAAATTATCACTTCTGTTATCGAAACATTGAACAGCGTATATTTTTACTTTCTGAAATTGTTAAATAAAGAAATGAATAGTTATTTTCAAAGTAATGCACAAATGAAATATCTTTATTCCTTATTCGGTAAAAAATGCAAATTCTTCCACATATTTGAAGGTGCGAAATTTTACTTTACGGACGATAAACTGTTTTAATGATAACCAAACAGCTGGATTAAGGCCAGAAATTACCTATACGTTATGTTTATTAATTTTGATAATGACCTATTAATAGAAAATAAGTAGTCTTATTATCAAGGGTCATTACATTTATATTCTGTTTCTAATTATTTAACCATTAAGTCTATATATGATAAATATTCATTACTTCTCTACGCCTAATTGGATCAAACTGTAACTAAAACAAATATAGATGACTTACTGTGCGAGTTACGTATAATGGACGTTTACTAATTCTGTGTATCATGTAATTCAATATAATAAACAATACTGGCTAGTTGATTTGTGTTACTAGTACTGACCAGTGAGTGATATGATACTGAAATTTATTTTATTTGTAATGTTGTAAATCACCAAAAAAATATATTACTTACCTTGCGGGCAAGAAGGTTCGTTTCTGCTTTCCAGCATATTTTCAGAGTGTTGTCACGATAATCAGGCGCGTGCGGGTTCGCATCTCCAATCATGACGAGAACGCGATTCGATCCGGGAGTCCAAGAAAGATCATTATTGACTTGATGCAATACGAGCTCGTAACACTCGTCGAAGTCACCTCCCCCCGTGCTCTCCACGCTTCTGACAAATTCACAGAGTTTGGCTACGTCATCAGTAAAGTCGACAAACTTGGTGACGTATATGTATTTTATTTTCACTTTCTTTGCAGAATCCCATAAACAGAAGATTATTTCTAGATGGAAAGAGAAATCTTGTTGATTTGACAAGTTTCAAAAGTGAAAGTGGACTTATACAGTTTTTATATTATTTTTTTAGATAAGCAGTAAGACTTTTGAAAGTAAAACATAAAACAACAATATCATTGCAAAATACTGAGTAAAATCTATGCTAACAAGTGACAAAAATAAACTACATGATTACTTCAAGTTTAACTATATATTTTTTTTATCTACACCAAATAGTTATTGCTTCAGAAAGACTAATTTCTAATTCAAAAGTATTATTATTTTAGTAGTTTTTTTTGTGTATGTGTCATCATTGTTATTACTAGTTGTTTCTGTTTGATGTATATTTTTATTGATACACACACTCACTTACATGGAAATATGCATATTTTAAATATAAATTAAAAACTTATTTTATATTGTAAATAATGATACTCCCATAATTGACATATAGTTTAACATTCTTTTCTTCAGTGAAACATTAAATTAGTTTTTAATAATGGAAGTAATTATTTTTTAATCAATACCTTTACATTTACTAATCATTATCAACAGGTAACAGTTAATAACAATCGGTAAACACCTGTTGCCATATACATCTGTCACATTCAAATAATACTAATCTATCGTAATTTGAAAGTTTGCCAAAATTGTCAAATTACGTGAGTTATCTAAACACTGACAGTCTAAATTTAGTATTCCTTTTAAAGTGCAAAATAGCTGGAATGATCAGACTTTGTCTCAGTAATTTACTAAAATCGGTTAACATATAATAATATTATTACTGTAAACTGTGTAATAATAATGATCATGCAGATTAGATTTAAGCCTTAATAAAAGCAGTTTTAATCGCGATTTCCGTACGATTTTGTACTACAAAAAATAATGATATGAAAATAAAAATAAAGGTGCAATGTCAACAGATCACTTTGTCAAATGAAATAACTACTGCCGCATCGGTATCAAGTTATCACTTTCGGCAGACGTGAGCTATCGTAAAATCGTTCATGATTCAAAACACCGAAACTCTCTACAGACGTTTTACATTTCAAAGACACTTTAATTAGTCATTTACTAACCTGTACGGGGACTCATACTTCTCACAGTACAGACGGAAACGCATTGTGATGACACTAGGTCATTTTTTCTGGGTGGGATGTTGAAACAATTGTAATCCTGACCATATGACCAGAAACTTGAGAAAGTAATTATTGTTTGTAAATGAAATAGAGTTATCTCCCTTATATACTTCGTCAATAATACGTGTCAGCGGTTTGAAATCGGCTCCTGTTTCTCTATTATACACTGAACTATAATGTATTCATCTAAATCCTTCCGCTAGCGCATTACCATAACTGATAATTCAAAGACCTTTTTTTTAATGTGAGTTACTGCGTGTAGTAAGGTGCTTATAAAAATAATTTGAATAAATAAATAAACAAAAGAATCAATAAATAATTTGTTCTCAAGTTACTTGCTGTCAGAAATAAAATAATGATTGTCGTTGGATTTTCTTTCTTCTGCTATACATTTGGTTTAATAATACTGATGTAACTGAATTCATTATTTAATTACTTATTTGTATTTATTCACTGGTTATCTTTTCTTACTATTATTTTTTGAATTATTATTACTAATTTGTTTATTTATTATGTTTTATTTATTGTTTTTAACCTTATCTTGATATATACACACACTTATGTATATGTAGAGAGAGAGAGAGAGAGAGAGAGAGAGAGAGAGAGAGAGACTAAACGATTTATACGAATTCAAGCAGGAGAATAAAGAAGAAGAAATACAATAAATAATATAATATAATATAATATAATATAATATAATATAATATAATATAATATAATATAAGGTTTGGGAGAACACGAAACAGCAATAGAAAGTGAGGTATTTAGGAAGATGAATGACAAAAATGAACCATCAAGGTGAACGCTTTTTATGTCAGTTTAATGGTGTAATCTTTCTAACCACGTTTCCTCAAAACGACAAACCATAGAATATTCATTAAACATTTATTGCAATTTAAAATAAAATGCATAACAGACAATAAATAATAGGTAACAATGTATTTGTTTTAAATAATTATAAACAGTTTATACGTATATTGTAAAATGTATCCTTTATCACTGTAATTCGCTTCATTGATCATACATAAACAGCGAGAGTCAATTGTTTGTTTTTCATTAGGCTACAAAATAACAAATTTAGACATAAACACAATGGAAATACTAATGATGGAAACAGATATTACATAACACATTGGACTTAATAAACAGTTGTTACAATGTATGTTTCCTCTCTCTCTCTCTCTCTCTCTCTCTCTCTCTCTCTCTCTCTCTCTCTCTCTCTCTCTCTCTCTCTCATCAGTTTTCAGTACAAATCGTCTGAAATTTTAATTTCTCCTTTCACAACGGAACGGTGCGTTTTTCTCGAATTTTTCATCCATGCATAATCGTAGATGCTCAGAAACGACGACGTCTTCTGGACATACGTCTGCCTTCTTAAAATGACCCTCCTCACAAATACACAGCAGCCTCGTCTGATGACCTCATCGACCTGACGTCTGACGTCAAAGCGCCCCAGCAGACGACTCTCCCACGTGACTGATTTAGGAAGGTGCCTGGCAAACTTGCGGAGAACGACGTGACGTCGTGTTCTGTTTCGGGTTTGCACAGACACCTCGTACAAAGCCGGGAGGGTTGTCTTCCCCTGGAAAATAGTCTCTTTCCGGTAACCTCGTCCGTTTCCCCGTCTTTTCACGAACGTGTCGTCTGCTTTGTTCGGACTTATTACTTTAATCCAGGGCGACCAGTGAAGATCGTTAAGAATGAAATTATTTTCGGGAACATTTTCTCTTCTTAGAAGTTCTCTTTTGATATTTTTATTCTGTGAAAATAATAATAATAATAATAATAATAATAATAATAATAATAATAAATAAATAAATAAATAAATAAATAAATAAATAAAACAGGAAAATAACTGCAATCTATTTCTAGAAGAAATTATTATTTATCAACAATCTTTTCTGTTCTAAAACAGTAATGAATATTAAACCAAAAATAACAATCCTGTGTCTTTCATTTTACTTCTCTTCACATTTGCGCTAGCTATATTTGTTGTCAAGAAGTTTGATCGAATCTTCATTCATAATAATTGTTTTACAACTGAATCAAACCTACCTTAATCACCAGTTTTTTCGTCTTTGGTTTTAATCCAGACAATCTGAGCTTGTCTTTTTCTGGACCTTTGTCCCAGACTTTCTTGGTCAACTTCTTTGGTGCCACTGGTTTGGTTCTTTTCTCTGACGTCTTCAGACG
Source organism: Chrysomallon squamiferum (assembly GCA_012295275.1). Classification (NCBI taxonomy): domain Eukaryota; kingdom Metazoa; phylum Mollusca; class Gastropoda; order Neomphalida; family Peltospiridae; genus Chrysomallon; species Chrysomallon squamiferum. Next base: position 2,035,763 of record CM022674.1, on the reverse strand, counting down.
AGAAACTGTTTTGTCGGTGTCTGCATCTGAATGTAGCGCCGAGAACAGACCATGAAGATCGTTGTGAAGGTCACCAGCCAGACATCTTGATCTAACCTCTTTCTCATATACCTGATTATAAATAAATAAATAAATAAATAATCTTAATAAATAAATAAATAAATAAATAAAAGCCTGTCATAAATATTCAGATTAATACTAAAATAACCTCAAAATACTTGACAATGTTCATTTATTTATTTATTTATTTATTTATTTATTTAACTAATTTGAAATGTACCTGAAACAAATCATCTCCTCGCTCTCTGTAACAAATAGCCATCAAAAAGTCGAACATATTTGAGAAATCTTTCAACTTCAGATGATGTCCTGACGTCATATCCGCCATTGTTTTGTAGAAATTATCACTTCTGTTATCGAAACATTGAACAGCGTATATTTTTACTTTCTGAAATTGTTAAATAAAGAAATGAATAGTTATTTTCAAAGCAATGCACAAATGAAATATCTTTATTCCTTATTCGGTAAAAAATGCAAATTCTTCCACATATTTGAAGGTGCGAAATTTTACTTTACGGACGATAAACTGTTTTAATGATAACCAAACAGCTGGATTAAGGCCAGAAATTGCCTATACGTTTATTAATTTTGATAATGACGTATTGATAGAAAATAAGTAGTCTTATTATCAGGGGTCATTACATTTATATTCTATTTCTAATCATTTAACCATTATGTCTATATATGATACATATTCGTTATTTCTCTACGCCTAATTGGCTCAAACTGTAACTAAAACAAATATAGATGACTTACTGTGCGAGTTACGTATAATGGACGTTTACTAATTATGTGTATGATAAATAATACTGGCTAGTTGATTTGTGTTACTAGTACTGACCAGTGAGTGATATGATACTGAAATTTATTTTATTTGTAATGTTGTAAATCACCAAAAAAATATATTACTTACCTTGCGGGCAAGAAGGTTCGTTTCTGCTTTCCAGCATATTTTCAGAGTGTTGTCACGATAATCAGGCGCGTGCGGGTTCGCATCTCCAATCATGACGAGAACGCGATTCGATCCGGGAGTCCAAGAAAGATCATTATTGACTTGATGCAATACGAGCTCGTAACACTCGTCGAAGTCACCTCCCCCCGTGCTCTCCACGCTTCTGACAAATTCACAGAGTTTGGCTACGTCATCAGTAAAGTCGACAAACTTGGTGACGTATATGTGTTTGTCACAGTAGTCTCCATGAGCGATCACCGCAATTCTGATAGCTGGGATATCCGCTTGGAGACGCTGTATCATGTCCTGAATTCGTGTTCTTACTTCTTGTATGCACCTGGACATTGAGCCGGTAGTGTCGAAAGAGAAAACTATCTCAAACAGACCGCCAGGAGGTAACAGAGACATGTTGAAGCTTTGTCTGTCAAGGTCTAAAAATTAAACAAAATAGAAATATAATACATCGTACATAATATAATTACATCCAGTTCAGTATTAATATCAATTTATTATTATATCAGACCGTATCTTGTCAGAACCTTCATGTTATATTATATTATAATTACATTATGTTATATAATATCATATTAGATAATATCATTTTAAATTATGCCGAGAGAAAATATTTTATGCCGACATCTTTACAACAACCTGATTTATTTATAAAAGCAAGTAAAATAACAGTTTTATTATATTATGTTATATTATATTATATTATATTATATTATTAACAAAGTAATGCATACATTTCAAAAGTAGATGAATGAAACAGTAGTTGTCTATCTTATCGTATTATTTTTCAGGAGTTCTTAGTAATGCTCTAAACTTGATCTGTGACAAGAACGCAACTTTTTTCGCTTTATATATGCTCAGAAATGCCTACGTCAAAGACTTGTTTGAACTTGCTCGGACATGCGAGTTCTCTCGAACACGCTTGTTCATTCTATTTATAACCTGAAAGATTGTATTCGATTGGTGCCACAACATTTTTCTGTTAAGTACTACTTAAAATCGTAAATAGTTGTTGTTGTTGTTACTTCTTTATTAGTATTATTAAAAGTAGTAGCAGTAGTAGTAGTAGTAGTAGTAGTAGTAGTAGTAGTAGTAGTAGTAGTAGTAGAAGTGTGTAAAATCTGATATCATCGTTTTATATAAAAACCTCATATTTAAAACATTCTTCAAAGATAATTGAATCGAACTCAATCCTAAATTTCCTCGCTTCGCGGATTAATAAATTAATCGTTACATTTCGCAATTTTCCGTATCAGATCAACATTATTTTCAAGACAGTAAACAAGCGCTGAAGAACGATAATATAATTAACCCAAATTGTTTGTTTCCATCTAATATATTTAATGTAATCACAACGCAATCAAAACGTTTTAGTTTAGTTATATTATTATTTTTTTTTTTATTTAATTTAATTTAATTTAATTTAATTTAATTTATTTATCTATTATGATTAATTTAATTTTTTAATTTTTTTTATTTTTTTATTTTTTATATTTTTTATATTTTGGTTGCCGGATTTAGCTACAAGCTCAATAAACTAGAGCTTAGGGCCTCACAATATACATTTTTTGACGAGGAGATTATACAGTACAGTACAGTACTAAGTATTAATGTAAGTGATCGTGTTACTTATTTAGTCAACACTGTGTGTGTGTGTGTGTGTGTGTGTGTGTGTGTGTACATATATAAACACACACACACACACACACACATATGTGTATATATATATATATATACTTGGCTCATCAAGTCTAAATACGTCACTGCTTGAATATAATCTTAATGCTGTTTTCCTGCTAAATATATTAAGGAATCGTATAATACGTAACGTGGAAGTAAACAGGTTACAAAATGTATTACTACAAATACGCTGATTGCGTAAACTTCGTCTCTAAATATATTAGGGATTTGAGAGAAACTATATGATAATTATATCTCGTCAAAATCATCTGGGTTTTGGGTTTTTTTTAATTTTTAATTTTTAAAGGGGTTTGTTTTTTTTTCTTTCCTTATCAATCTTCTTATTCTCCCCCATCATTCTTTTAAAATAATATTTTTGTCTACATGTTGCTTTAAAGATAACTGTAATATAAACTTTTTGTTATTATTTAACTGTGGACACGTCTGTGTCCGTGTTCAAAAAAAAAAAAAAAATGGAAAAAGGAAAATTAGTTTTTCGGCGATAATGAAAGTTCGGTCATTTCCCGCCAAAATAAAACTCTGAAAGCTCACGTGCATAGGTGAAAGGTGAAGGCCGGGCATTGAGTGTTATGCTAAAAGAACGAAAAACTTTAAATATATCTATATTAATTTTGTTAAAATCAGCTTTATTTATTTATTTATTTATTTATTTATTTATTGTCTTTATGTCAAACTATTTAACTGAGTTCTGCTTTGATTTTTAAAACATTAATGTTTAATTTTAGAATCTGTTAATTTTGATTCTAAATGAAAAAATACTAAACATTTATAAATCTAACATAAGTGACGCATACTAAAGAAAGATAATGAAAAAAGAAACAATTAAAAGAATAATAATAATAATAAAAAAATGTTTATTAATATATAATGTTATGATTAAATCTCATAACTGGATACTGTCGGTTATTGGTCAAAATTTCAACTCATTATCTCTAATATTTTTTTCTTATTATTATTATTATTATTTTTTTTTTTTTTTTTTTTCAAAAGGCCAAAATGATTTATCGAAAATCGCTGTCAGGAAATAGCGCACCTCGTGTCAATACAGCTGTCAGTCACGTGACCTTTGTGAATATCGATTGGCTGGGGTATAAATAGACAAAAGTAGTGCGACTGGAAAAAAAAATATATATATATATATATAGTTTTAGTCATTTTACGTTTCTTTTTCATCACTTCACATCCAGTACGGTACTCCTAAATTCGGATAAGGATTTTAAAACGTGAAAGATTTGGAGAAAAATTATCATTGTGTGGATTATGGGGAAGTGGGGGGTGCTAAGACGCAATGGATTTTCGTTTGGAATCACACAAATACGCGATTTTTACTAACATTAGTATTGTGAATTTATATATAACAAATATGTTGTAAAGTAAATTTCTTAAAAACATGTGTGTGTGTATGTGTGTGTGTGTGTTAAGTTATAAATGATAATAGATCGTTCATAACGAAAACACTGTCATTTTTTGTACCATTATATCATTGTCTGTTACAATTTCTCTGTAATGCGATAGATCAACGTAAGGATGTGAATACGTGCGTGTGTCACAGACATAAGTAACAAAACATAATTACCAAAATATTCTTTTATTCTTAATACATATTCAACAATGTGGTACCGTCACGCTTAGCATTTTCAAACTTAATTATTTACAGATTATACCTTTATCACGTGACCTTTCTTCTATCTGACACACATAATTCCTTTCTTTCCTTCATGTTTAAACCCAAGACTAAAATTAATTATATAAGTTTTGTTTCAAAAAATAAATATTTTTGAGGAAATATTACTGATGCTAGTGCTATCAAACCATGGACATTATACCCAATCAATGTGTATATAGGAGCAAAGATGTTGGATTTTGACAGAAAACGATCATCGAAAAAAAAAAAAATAATAATAATAAAAAAAAAAAAAAAAAAATGACAAAAGCCTAAAGTAATCGTTTTTCAAAATCCAAATTAATTTGTACTAATTTATTGCCCTCATTGCCATCCACTCATCCAAAACAGACAAACGAACAGACACTGGAAAATTACAAGTATCACTAATCTATACCTTTCGTTCATTTTCTTTCTTTCTTTCTTTCTTTCTTTCTTTATTTATTTATTTTTTTATTTATTTATTAGAAGGAACTGACCTGTTAAATGAAAAAGACGAAAAAACAAAAACAACAACAACAACAACAACAAAAAAACAGCCTATTTTTTTGGCGAGAATATAGAAAAGGTCATACGTTTTTTTTTTTTTTTTTTTTTTTATCAGAAACGTTTTGATTCTAAAAAAAAAAAATATCTGAAAGAACGAAAAACATATTTTGAACATTTGTTAGAAGACAAACTTTCAAACGGCATCAGACGACAAACAGCAGTCTAACACAACTCACACAAGAATCACACTCAGAAGTTCTAAATCATCACACTCAGAAGTTCTAAATCATCAGACTCAGTTAATAGAAAGTCGCGGTATGTAAAATAGTTCTATTGATTTTGGCTTCGAATTCTTGCAAGATTTCGTCTATATCATTGTCCAGATCATCCGAACTATAGAGCTGGAATGCAGAAAAAATAATAATATTAATAATTAACAAATAAAAAAAATGATTTAATAAATTTTTCAGAAAGATGTGGAAGAATAAAAAAAAAAAAGAAGAAAAAGAAGAAGAAGAAATAACAACAGAGGCCTTTATAACCAGAAATGCCCGTTTTACAACTTCACAAACAATGAATTCTATTTCTTATGATTCAAGAGGGAGATTCACCAATAAAAAAAAAAGAAATGTGACTGTTTAACGAACTGCCAGCACTAAAACAACGATCGGCTGCTCAGTAACATTGTTTGATCATAACAATGCAAGAACAGAAAAGAATAAAATAAATCAATACGAAAACCTGATTTATAATATTTTAAACCATATACAATAAAATATCCACAATAAACTAAATAGTTTAAATCAGCTTTAAAATTAATGTTAATTATATTTTTAATCGAAAGGACCACCCCCGGGTTCTGCTCACCAAGGTAACGAGTTCACAAATGAGGAAAGCTCCAATGGTAGCCTCTTCGTGGTTGTCCTGAATGTCGATGTTGATGATATGTGTCGCCTGTGCATCCTCTTTATCACGGTTTTCCAAATCTTAAATAAATAAATAAATAAATAAATAAATAAATAAATGATAATGATAATGATGATGATAATAATAATAATAATAATAATAATAATAATAATAATAAATTAATAAAAAAATAAATAAATAAATAAAAATAAAAATAAAAATAAATAAATAAATGATAATAATAATAATAATAATAAATAAATAAATAAATAAATAAATAATAATAATAATAATAACAATAACAATAACAATAACAATAACAATAACAATAACAATAATAAATAAATAAATAAATAAATGCCAGAGGTTTAACGATTCTACAAAAAAAACTACGATGCAGTGTGCATTTAACCTAAAACATCACTGATAGCAGTAACGAGGTTAGGTTCTCTGCATCGGACATTTTACGAAATGGCTGAAAGGTCGGTCGGTTCTTGAAATATCTGGTCTGACAGCTATACGTACCGTCAATAACCTGGTCGTACACTCTCTCCTCACACGTGATGACGATGTCAAACTTGTCCTTGCACGACTGAAATCGTTCAGGCTTCGGTTTGATTCGACGATTGCGATCCAGCATGTGCAGAATTCCGTTTTGTGTGTATCTGACGTCAAGTTAAGGTTAGCAAACGTAATGTAAACAAACGGGCGACAAAATTTAACAGATAATAACAGCAGCTGCAACGTTAACAACAGATAAACAAACAAACAAACAAACAGATAAATAAACAAACAAATAAATAAATTAAAAAAAAAAAAAAAAAAAAAAAAAACCCTAATCTCTGTGATGTACAGATAACCTTTACAAAGATGAAATAAATTTGTTTATAAAGTATTAATTTTAATAATATTAGATTAAATCGGTAGTAGTAGCAGTAGTAATAGTAGTAGTAGCAGCAGTGGTAGTAGTAACAGTAGTAACAGCATTAGTAATACTTGTAGTAGCAGCAGTGGTAGTAGTAACAGTAGTAACAGCAGTAGTAGTAGTAATGATCATGATGATGACGACAATTATAATGGTAATTATGACGAGGACCATGATGACAATCATAATAATAAATAGAAAAGAATATAAATGAATGGATGAATTAGTAAATAAAACAACAAGGAGCTTGCTATCTTTCCATTTCATCTGTTACCACGCTCGGTTCAGCGACCCACAACTAATTAATTACCTCAGGCCGAGTCATGTGGGGGTTTTTTCTGTCCAAGGAAAGAATGCATTGTTAACAACAGATCCCGTGTCAATGATAAAAACTGCCTAGTGGCTAGGTAGGGTTATTATTTATTTATATATTTATTTATTTGTTTATTTATTTTTCTTCATTTCGTCATTGTGCCCCAAACAAAAGGCTTCACACCTACTAATCGTCAATATGTATAAGCAAGCGTTCAGGAAGTCCCTTAAAAAAAAAAAAAAAAAATAATAATAATAATAATAATAATAATAATAATAAATAAATAAATAAATAGACACATAACGCACCCGATGTCAGACAGTAGTGTTAAAATGGCTGCTTTAATTATTTTACTGTATCAACACCATTTGCCAAGGCCTGCATAGCCATTGGTTGGTTAAAAGCACTGCCACGTTTCTTATAAGTAACATATTTAAGTATTGGTTTTTATTAAAAGGTTATCGCTATGCAGAGGTGCCAGAATAATGGGAACGTTGAAAGATTTTCTATTACATGAAGGTTTCGTTTCAAATCTTTACATCAATACATCTGATTAGATGTTTTCCCGCCATTTTATTCATCAAAAATGCAGACAGACGTCACTAACAGGTTGTTTACGTCAATATACTTGTAATGCAGGAATTTACGTAATTTTTATTATATTTTTTTTCTTTCTTTCTTCTTTTTCTCTTTCTAATTAGTTCCCTCCAAACTCCAGCGTTGACGTCTGTGTCCATCAGTGACAAAATATTCTTCATTTAGATCATTAGGCTAATAAATGCAACGTTTTAATGTAACTATGATAGAATTATTCAAGGTCTAAATTAATCCGAAGACATTAATTCAGTAACTATGCTAAATAGATTCAAGTCTGCCTTAAATAGTTAATAGTAAAACAATGGATGATACAGATATGTTAAAATTCTCAGTCTTTTTTCAAGCAGCTACGTCAGGATAATGAACAGATTAATTTCTTAATAATGAAAACACAGGTTCAAATGACCATTATGTCAAAGGTCTACATTAATGACTACTTCAGATAACAGCCTTATTGTCTCAATACTGAAATATGTTTGCATCACAGATAAGGTGTTTAATATTATATGATATAAACAAAAAAAATTATGACATCAGTTCAAATGTCAGTGTAAAATGCTGTAATTCAAATATGTTTGTTAATGTAATGATGAGCTAAAATGAAGTGGTTAACTTTAAATAATAAACAAAAATAAAAAATAAATAAATAAATAAATAAAATTATTTTTAAAAAAAAAAGAATTAAAATAATTAAGATTTCGTTGTCAAAGTATCTTTTCATTGACTTCACTATCGTTCAGATATCTTCATATCAAATTACTATGCAACTGTCCAACCAATATTACGGTACTGGTCATTTGAAGTTGCACTAACTTCTTTGTGTCACGTTTAAAGTATAACATTGCACGTGCTTGTCCAGATATTAACTTACTTGTTATTAAGAGAAACAAAACTGGCTGACGACCGGAGACCTTCACGCCTCACGAACTAATCGTTCGTAACTTCTGTTCTTCGGTTATCTTCGTTACAGTCCGGGGTGACTTCAGATCATGACACTTCGATCGTTCTCTGCACTTCAGATAAAAACATTTACACCAAAGGACTAACATTTTCAATCAAACTTACTGAAATCAAAATGTTATTATCTTTTCTTCTAGCCTCTTTAACGGCTATAATAATCTGTTAATAAAGTGAACCGGATGCTGATACTAAAAAATGTTAATTATATTCCACATACTTCTAAGGAATGTTCTAATTATATTCGATTTTTTTTTTTTTGCCATCTAGTTTTAATTAATAATAAAGTATACTTTAAACATATTAGGGCGCCGACATGTTTATTGTAACTGTAAACTAATACAGATCGGACCGATTCGAAAGCACAAATCTATCAAATAAATTTTCCGAGGTGCTACATAAGCAGTCGCAGAAATAATAGTTGCACGCAAGTACGACTGAACAACAAAATAATGCGTATGGCTATCAAGTATGCGTAAGAGTATGTGTGCGTGAGTGCGTGCTTTGTCGTCTCCATCAATGAACAATAATTCTGACCAATTAGGAAATATATTCAGATACGTTTAGCCTTAGCAGTTGTTCTCACACTTTTGTTAAGTCAACGTCTGCTTAACACTCGGTCTTCATTTGCAAAACTATAAAATGTTGCTTTACAATGCATATTCAGCGAATGAAAAAATTAATTATCTATACAGTCCCCTCCTAGAGTCCTTACTCTCGTCAACCTCGCCCATTTTGGGAACTATTTGTCCTCGAGAGACGATCCGAGTTCACATTTTAATCTTAACGCTCGATATGGAACAGAAAACACTGTTTTCAATCCATAGGCAATTCTTACAAGATTAGCAGCAAGGCATTCTGTGTGCACCTTCACATAAATGTGATAATACAAGTCTATGGCCTACACCTCCTTTTTATTGCCAAAGTGCAAAGAGTCGTGATAATTTAAAATTTTGTCATTAAGACTACGCTATTTCGAAAACATTGATTATATTTTTCACCAACTTAATGTTCTTATGCTTACTGTTATTATTGTTGTTAGATGTGTGTGTGTGTGTGTGTGTGTGTGTGTGTGTGTGTGTGTGTGTGTGTGTGTGTGTGTGTGTGTGTGTGTGTTTTGATTTTGTTAAGTTATACGAGATACGGCAATTCCGATTTTCCGTAACTGATAAAAATGAAAAGGACTTCCGTTGGTCATTTTTTTTGTTAGTGATGAAGTAAAAAAGAAAGAAAGAAAGAAATAATAAATCAACTTTAACTGACCCAAAATACAACTGTAATCAAATGTGTATTATTATATAAAACAAAATGTTTCCCCTTACTTTCGTTACAGATGAAAATTAAACACAGAAATCTTCAACAAAAGAAATTATTCAAAAATCGAGCACGCATTCTCAAGTACGGTTCTCGTTATGTCAGCTGAAACAATCATTTATAAATTTAACTTATCTTACCCCTGTACGTGTTGTTGAAAAAATTAAAATGCCCATATCATCTTCTGGGTTGATCATTCTGCAATAATTAAATGTAATATTAAACAGACATAAAATTTAATGACCCATAATTAAAACTATGCCCATCCATGACTCTAAGACAAAACAGAAACAGAATAAAACTCAACATCATTGCCATCATCGTTAAAATTCTTCAAGGCGTTTATCTTTTACATTTTCTACAGACGTTAGATACAATATTTAACAGTTGAAAAATTTCGCTTATGTTGACTGAAAAAAACATGACTATTCTACCTTCTTAGCATGATAAAATGAGAGAAAATAGAATAAAATAAAATAGAATAGGATAAAAAAAATAATTTTCCTTTTTTGATCTATTATAATAGGCCGCTTTTGAAAGAATAAATTTTTAAGAAAATTAAAATATTAAATAAATAAATAAATAAATAAATAAATAAATAAATAAATAAATAAAAATATTTGCATTATTTCTACAAGACTAATTACTATACTACAGAGGAAAATACTCTAAATACATGGGGAGGGATTTGCTCTTTATTTTATTTTTTTTCATTATTATTATTATTATTATTATTATTATTATTATTATTATTATTATTATTATTATTCTTAAACAATGAACAATAATGGTTTAAAATGTTTACTCAATGGCTCTATTGTCTTGAGCATCACTCTAGAGAAAGGTAATATTATGGCCTTTAAGACATGGATTCCATATAAGTAAACACTTCGTATCTTAACAGTTCTTTTTGGGCACAGTAACGCAGAAAAAAACCTTTTGCTTCAGGCTTAATTAAAAATATATTAAAATGTAGAAACAAAATGGGTAATTTGACAAAATTATCTGCGCTAAATTTGTAAATTCTGTAGCAGAGTGTTCTGTATTGACAATGGCTACTGTAGAGAAAAAAGTTAAAATAAATAAGAGATAAGAAACAAAGAAAAACATGAATATTTAAATTCGATCTTTCTGACAAAATATAAAATAAAACAAAATAAAAAAATAAAAAAATAAAATAAAATAAAATAAAATAAAATAAAATAAAATAAAATAAATAATAATAATAATAATAATAATAAGTAATAAATAATAGTGGTAGTAGAATAAGAAGAAGAAGATAATAAAAATTAATAAAATAAAAATGATAAGTATACAGAAATATACAACAGAAACAAATTTAAATTATTCTGCCATGAACTCATTTATATAAAGCATGTTCCACCCTAAAGAGCATGATCAGTTAAATTCCTTGTAGTTAAAAAAGTAAACTATTAATTACAAGCTTAACATTATCGCCGAAGAAAATCCTTATGTTCTTCTTTTTTTCTTTTTTTTTTTTTCTTAATCTTTATTTAGTTTCATTTATTTATTTATTATATTCCATAAATATTCCGTCAGAAATTTCAAAATATCTTATTTGTGGAATTTAAATCTGTGTCCTTGAAACATTTAAATATTTATAACGATTTTTGGTATTAATAAAAGATTGCAAATTTTGCAGTAGCAACATCTTGTTGTTGTTTAAATCTATTTTCAGGGATTTAAAAGAAAAAAATAACTAAACCGTGTTTTAAATTAAGTTATGAGTTAGTTGATTTTTTCCACTTCTTTTTCACTCATATACACGTACATTTTATTTCAATAGCATTCAATACGAGAAATACGAGCATTTCTAATAATTCACCGATCCACGAAAAAATATTATGAAATAAATTTATGATAAATTCGTTAATTTTAGTACAGGTACAGCACCAAATTTCCGGAAACCTTGCTGCAAAGCCTTTCCAGATCAAGAGAGACCAGAATATAATTCAGCAATATATATATCTGTGGAAAGTATATTAAATGAAATATATTAATTTATTATTATCGATGCATCAAGGAATCCATATTATTAAATAAAATTAAAATATAAATTAATTCAAATGCCTAGTCTTAACTTTAACCGAATTAAGAGGTGTCTCGGATTGGTACCCGGAAAATCGATCGTGTGCCTGCAAGTTTAATGATTATGTAGTTATTTCCCCTGATCGAAACCATATACAAAGTTGAAATTACCTCCCCTTACAATAAACTTTTTAAAAATGGCGTCGTTGCCGAGTATTCTTTCATTGTTTCGCTTTTATCTGTTTTTTTTATTATTATTTTTAATTTAATGTAAAAATAGTTGTTTATTTTTCATATATATTGTTTAAAATCATAACTACCGACTAAAATGACGGTAACTATTCTTAGTTCTTGAAAAGCGTTGTGTGATTTTTGTGTTCTAATTCAATAACCGACCGGATCAGAAACATTTGAATAAACAAAACTACAAGGATGCAAGACCGAATTGAAATCATTATGCAAAGTTGAAATTCAAGTTATGGAATCTGGTTGAAACCAGAATCAGAAACGTGTTATAGAACCATAGAGGAAATAAAATAAGTTTTGTACAAAATCATGCAGTAATAAAAACATTCACAGGAAGTCGGCCAACTGCAGTTTATTACTAGAAATGTTTTTAAGTTTTATTAAACCTTACATTATTTACCATTACTTTCTTCACTGGATTCATCTGAAATACAAAATAATAAAAATAAAATTAATACAGACCAAATAAAAATAAACACATACATTATTTTATATTTCTTAATTTTACAATAAAGAAAATTATTTAAATATGAAACGATCCAGAATTTGGGCGTGCAAAAGTTTGGCTAAAAACTTGATTTGTAATTAATTAATTTATTTATTTATATTTATTTATATTATTAAATTAAATAATAATAATTAAATTATAATAATAATAATAATAATAATAATTTAAAAAATGATATGTTCTGCAAAACGGTTTTAGTCTTGAATGCAAAAGTCTATATTTAAAAAAAAAACAAAAAAATAAAAATAAAAATCTTCATTAAAAAAAATAATAAAGTAAATATTCTTCTCACTTCAAAAAAAAAAGAAAAGATGTACATTAAAGCATTAGTTTTGTTCTGCATAGTTTATTATAAGCATTTATTATTAAAATTACTACTAATTTTTATCTAAATGTAAATACTTCGAAGTTACTAATTTATTTGTACCTAGAGAATCAACCTGTGATAAAATAAATTATTATTTGAATCCTGTAAAATTATTTCCTTTTTTCTCCAAATTAAAAAAAAATGTGTGTGTATGTGATCGTCCTATTAATATCAACAGAACAAAAATATATCTATATGGTAGTATTTGAACAGTGTGTGTGCGTTCGTGAGTGTTTTGAGTTATCATCCTGTTAATATCACAATAGAACATTTCAGGATTAAAAATAATTTTCAAAAATCCAACCAAGAATTTGATATACATTCTTGTATTTAAATTGGGATTATTAATTATTTAACTATTAAAAATGAAATAAAACTGATCATTACCTTATTTAACCTCAGGCAAAGTTTTCCAACTTCTGTCATTCACAAAATAATGGAAGAGAACTGCCTTTATATATATATATAAAAAAACAAAACCCTTCATTTCCAAAATAACAGTAAAAAAGAATAAAATAAATAAAATAAATAATTCTGTAGCTACAGCTTACCTAAGCAGTTTCCAACCTATACATGAAAATAAGTTTCTAAAAAATGTTTAAAAAAAGTTAAAAGTTACAAAAACTATGGGAACAGATCATTATAAAACTTTTTTTTTTTTTTTTTTTAAGTTTAGTTTTGGAGTAAAAGCACTGGTTAAGAATGGATACAGTTCACTATCTTTTTCAATAAGGTCTTTGTACATCTCATCATAGGTACAGTTGAAATCATAGATGTTGGGTTTGTCTGGAGATGGTCCTGGCAGTTTCACTTGATTTCCTGTTCCAAACGAACGAACTCGGAAGCCTTTCTTGCTGAAATAATAACAAAATAAAAACATTAAAACTAATTTGCTTGGAATAACAAAAGTCATAAGTCAAAGATAATTTTAAAAATTCTAAAAAAAAGAAGAGAGGAATGATATTGTATTATTTTTTTTTTTTTTTTTTTTTTATCAGTCACAAAATTTTAATAAATTTTAATTTTTTTTTTTTTTTGTTTGTTTGTTTGTTTGTTTTCTTCCTTTTGAATAGATACGACACTGGGGTTGTCAACAACTGATCAAATAAAATTTCTGTGACCATTTCCAATATAGGTGTATGTATTGCATTGCCTGATTTAGGGTCCACAAAGCCCTAAAGATACATGCAGCAGTTTAACAGAGGTCTACTGAATTCTAAAAGAAATATAATAAACCTTGAACATGCATCCACTGATGTTAAAATAAAGAGTATCAAATTTAAGCTCTTATTTAAAAGCAACAAACTGGGAGCTATGTAACTACATTCCCTAAAAGGACAATTTAGACTCTCCTTCATTCTTACTTGCATTTTAAATTGGAATTCTTAGATTGGCAGGAAAGGTGTACAAGATTATGTAGAACAAGGCAGAGAGTAAAGTCAGCAATAAGCTAAGATGCCATGATGAAGCCTTTAACAAAAATACTAGTCCAGACCCATAAACAAATAACTGGGATGATGGACAGCTCACAATCAATAAATTCTAGACCTGCTTTAGATGCAAAAATCATTACATTCATAATTATTCTCATATGGATAAATACACTTTTTCATTAAAAAAAAAAAAATAAATAAATAAAAAGAAAGAAAGAAATAATACTGCCAAGTCTGATGTTTTAATACTATTTATTCTTGGATGGAATGGATGTCATGCAAAACCTTGCAAAAAGTATTGAACCTATATAAAATCACGTAACAGACCTAGTTAGACACACACTGCAAGTTTAAAACCATAACCAACTATTTACAGTTTAAACATTATAGCCTGACCTAAAGTGCAGGATTCACCTGATGGGGTAACAGGCTTAGTTTACATGTGTTACTACAACGGACACCATCATGTCTCCTATAAAAATATGACCAAATAAAAACAATAACATACCAGTTACAATCATAAAACAAGGCCCTTATAAATCCATAAAAAAAAACCCATTAAAGACCTATATTCCCCAAAAATGTCAAATTTCAGTATTAAATATTTCAGGAAAATGTCCAAATCAAAGAAAGCATGAAAAAAAAAAAGAGATATTTTGTTGTTTTCTTTCTCTTGCATCTCCATTTCATTTTTTTGGATAACTCCAGTGCTTCATCAGATAAAACATTACCCAATAATGATAATCACTGATGGTTGCTCCAACTCCAGCAATAAGGAACATTGCGCATGACACCATTCTTTCCTGCCCCTGAGGTCTATGTGGATAAAGTAATGTGAAAGTCCACGTTTATATTGCTAATTTCTTCTGAAGTTTTTTTCTGGGTTGGCAGCCTGGATTAAAGACATATTGCAAGTGTTGGTTACATCTGCAATAGACCTATAGCATTACAACTGCAATCACAACAGACCTTTACCTTATATGGTCATGTTACAAATGTAACAGACAGCCAGTACTGGCAAGCAATGAACTAAGAGATTGTCCTCTAATGTGTTAAAACCACAGCAGGCTTGGTTACAAAGTTTGAGCATCACCTGCAGCCACATGCATTGTTACACATCACATGCATTACTGACAGAACACAGAAAATTCCTGTTTAAAGAAAAATTGATCTCTCTTTAAGAAATAGAGTGAAAAGTAATTGATTTCCATTGTCTGCAAATGAAGGCAAAAACAAATCTTAGATATCCACTGAATAGGCCAAACAACATTATGGTGGTGTAATAAAAGGGGGAGGGGAAAAGATTCCTGTTGGTTACTCTTTCATTGTTATATATATTCCATCAGTTCAATAAAATTAATATTTATGATGAAAACTGAATGCTATTATTTGATTAACTGTATTTTAAAATACCTTCCAATACATAAAGCCTCAAGATGAATGAAATCAAATTATTTTGATTGATGGGTGAACAAATATTTATAGTACTATCATTTACATGAATCAATGTGAAAAGACATTTCTACATTTCAGCCATTATAATTAAATGAGTCACATCTTTCATTATAAACACAGCCTGCCTGTCCCATCTTCAGGTTCTGCATCCAGTTTTGACCAATGGCAATTGAAAAAAATATACTTACATTTGTGAATAATTTACACTGGTTTTAGAAGTGGTTTTTAGAATAACCTTTTGCTGGAGTTTAAACTTAAATTACATAATTTTTATTTAAAATGTACTATGGGTCTTGGAACCACATACCTGTTGATATGGCAGAACAACTTAGGACGATAATGGTATGTCAGTAGTGATTGTTATTTTTGAGAATTCAAGACCATTCATTTTAATCTTATGTGTAATTTCATTTTTACTTATATGATTATATTAATTATGAGCAAATTACCAGAAACATTAATTTCAACAGTTTATAATTATTTGTTCTGTTACTACTCATGGTACAGCATATGGTCATGGGGCAATGCTAGTATTATTTTCAATCTACATAAATTAAAATTACCTACTGAAATTAAAATCCATGGTTTTGTAATATGACTTATAATAAAAATAGTAATCAAGTAATAATCATCACTGGCCTGGTGTTGTCACTAATAACAAGGCGATAAGTTATATTTATACTCATAATACTGGCTGCCCCTTTCACTAACACCTATTTACTATTTAAAATTAGGTTCAAGGTTGGTTTATCACGTTTTACAGAGAGTTATTACCTTAGTAACTATCATTATTCTAAATTTTCTAAAACACTTTTAATCTTAAAAGAAATGAGTTAAAAACAAGCTTCTTGATAATATTAATCTATTTTTAGACACAAGTTATGAAATCACTCCGAAAAATGGAATCCGTTTCCCTGGCCTACACCAGACGCCATTTTCATCAACGTTCATGTCAGCATTTTTCACAAAACAGTTAAATTAATGAAATCGTGTTTCATATTTCCAAGCCTTCGCCTACTTTCAAAAATTAATTTTATTTTTATTTACAACTTGTTATTTTCTTTGTGCTTCTTACCCAAGAAAACTATGAGCTTCCATACTGCGGTTTTGATTGCTGGAACATACCACGGCGATTTGCATTTCAACACCAGTCATTTTTTTTTTTTCTTTTCTTTTTTTTTAAAGATTTGTATCAAAAACAAAATAAAAACTAAACTAAAACGGGGTATCTAAAGGTGTCAGAACGAAATGAAACTAAATACAAAAGACGCGTTCATGTATTAATGTCAAAATAACATCCGTATTTGTCCAGAACCCTATTTACAAGATGGCGATATTAATACAATCACCTAGACCTCTCTTCGGTAGAAGTCGTTAACCAATCAAATGATTGTATTGCCATCGGTAGCAGTGATGTGTACCATTGAAACTGGTCTGCAGGACATTGCTGATTTTAGATACGTAACTTTATGTTCAAATATTTCTTTAATTTCTGTTCTGACATATCTTCGTAGAACAAAAAGAGTAAACATTAGAAATTTCTGTGGCCACCAAACTTATTCAGTGAGCAACCAAGGAAAACACAATACATATGGTTATTTACACTGTTGGTGATAATGCAACAAATTATTATTATTATTATTATTATTTATTTATTTATTTTTAAATCTATTAATATTACATTATTATTATTCATAAATTGATTATTGGATTTAATAATTTAAATATCATTGGAAATATCATTAACGTAAATTTAGTGCAATTGTGGAACATGTTATATGATTAGTGAGTCGGTGGTGTTTATATAAACATGTCAAACAAACAAACAAATATATATTAATACATATAAATAGATCACCTATCCAATATTAGTAAATAATTTTACATGACGTTTGATATTGCAACTATTATTTGCTTGCTGCTGTTGTTGTTGTTGTGGTGGTGGTGGTGGTTATGATTTAGTGATTTAAATTTTAAAATATGCTTTTGAATCATTTACACAATTTCCTAGTACTTCTTTTCGTGTATTTCCTTAAAATAAAATAAAGAAAGAATTGTCTAAAATGTAATTTAAATATATGTATATATATTGTTCATACGTGCATTAATACACATTACTAGGTTCTCAAATTAGTGCTTTGGAAAACTGGATTTTACTAAGAAAATTCCTTTTGCGGTTTGAGCTCAGAAATAATACCCGTAGAAAGTTACCGTTTTTTTTTTTTTTTTTTTTTTTTATCATTATTATTTTTCTCGGGAGAGTTACGGAATTCGTCGAACTGTACCGAATGATAAAAAAAAGCAAAAATATGAAACAGCTTACTAAAGGAAACAACACAATTTAAAAATTCAGTTTAATAATCATTTCACAATAGTTATGAATATTTTATATATCTTTAGTAGCCTTTATTAGAATGTTAATGTTATTTATATATTTATTATAATTGTTATAATACTATGCAATGTTTTGTTGAAATTGAAATACATTCTTGATTCGTTTAAGATTTCTATACACGATAGTATTCCCTACTTTTTCTTTTTCACTATAATTTCCGCCATTTGCTTTTGATAAGAAACGGCATGCTGTAACGATCTTGGTTTTTGTATGCAAAAATAAAAGACGATGTTAAAACCCTAGTCTGTTTCGTTCACTAACATTTATTGGGAAATGAAGATGAAGTTAACCAAATAAATCAAGGAACATCTTTTGTGATTTAATGTAAGCGTTTGGCCTAACGCTGGTATCTTTAGAGCTCAGTTTAGATTTTTAAAAATAGACTCCAAAAGACATAAATGCTTATAAACATTTATTGCACTCATCATGATATTTATCTTCCAGTTTAAAACGATCATTCAAAATACAGTTTTATGTTATTGGAACAGCATATATGTTAAAATAACCAATAATAAATATATGTAAATTGTGGCTGGAAATCACCAGTCAACAGTTAAAATACTAGTTACTAAGTTGAGTGTCAAATCTTGACAGTGACCTGTTTTCTTTACAAGAGCTGCTGTAATGTAATATCTTATAACGTAATCTGATTAGGTTTTGTTGTTTCATTTTGTATTAAAAACGAGGTTGAAAAAACAAAATGGTAAATAATGATAAATAAAAACATTTTATGAATGTATCATCAAGAAAAGACTAAAGATTAAAAAAAATGAGCTTCTAAAAGTTGCATTGGGATAATAAAAGAATATATTTTCTTTTGTAAAAGGTACAAAGAAAACAACAAATTTATTATTATATCTTTTTAATCCTTAATCATATAACAGCAGGCTAACAAATACAATGCCAAAACTAATAATCAGTTTTGTTTAGTTAAAAATATAATTATATCTTCTTCTTTTTTTGCTTTTTACATTTTAAAGTGAATATAAATATTATTTTTCAGTCTCAAAAATGGATGGAGGTACGCTGGCAATGTATGCCTTGCCAACAAATTTTGGAGGAGCACAGAATCGAGGTGGTTACAGAGGACGACCTCCAGGTATACCAGTTGTTCCTGACCAGAAAGACATGAAAGAGAGATTTGTAAATCCTCTCCTTGGAACTCAGGCTGTTGCTACATTTGACGGTAAACGAATGAGAAAAGCAATACATCGCAAAACTGTTGATTACAATTCAGCTGTGATAAAATATGTACAGGTAAGTCATTTTTTTGGTGTGTGTGTGTGTTAACAGATTGTTTGGTGTTTTTTTTTAGACAAAGTTAATTCTGATT
The DNA here is from genome assembly GCA_012295275.1 of Chrysomallon squamiferum. Lineage (NCBI taxonomy): Eukaryota > Metazoa > Mollusca > Gastropoda > Neomphalida > Peltospiridae > Chrysomallon > Chrysomallon squamiferum. The sequence continues at coordinate 2,016,088 of CM022674.1, read as the reverse complement.
TAATTGTTCATACAATCACAGTGCTTAAGGATATCAAATTTCATGGGAAATGCTTTCATACTGATCCACAATTCTGCTGGACTCATTGCAAAACTATTCTCTCATGTGAACTGAAATTTTACTTATGCATATTTTTTGTATAGTTATCTTGTACTTACAGATATTTTCAGACAAATAAATGTTTACAATATCTGTCCATCCATCTATGTATAATAATTAAAAACAAATCTAGTCATAACTGTCACTGTGTCAGATTTTTATCCCTTTCTTCAGAAAAATTAATTCTGTTAATTTCTAAAATAGATAAACAAATAAAAATCTAAAAAGTTCTGTCATAATTGTTATTCTGTTTCAAGAGAAATAACCGTGTACTATTCTGAAACAAACATCACTGAAAATTTAAGTCATTGACAGAATTAGAATACAAGTATTTATTTTTTTTATTTTATTTTTTTTCCAGAATCGAATTTGGCAACGTGACTATAGAGACAAAAGAGCAATACAGCCAGACAACTTATACCAGCTAGATGTAAGTGAAACATGTTTTTAATCCCCAGCTGAAGGCTTGAACCAGTTCCCATTATTGTTTGTCTTTTCTGATGAGTAACTGAATACTTAAGAGTTTAGTATTTAAAGATTTTATAAGTACTTAAAAACTCTTCAGTTAAAAAATCAGTTGTTATTCAAAATTTATTATCCGTAGATACTTCAGAGCAATTTGAATTTTATAACTGTGCATAGATCACTGATATATTCAGCTTTACTTCTTCCTTCTTTATTTTTCTGTGTATCTATTTTTCTTGACAGCCACTAATGTAAGAAATGCTTGTAATTACTATATTATTGTCTGACCATCAAAAGAAAACATGGACAAGTTCTCTAATTAATCAGAAAAATACTGAGTAACAGTTATTGGCTAGCTTTTCACTAATTAGTTGTTTACATCATTTCTTCTAGGAATGATTGCAGCTAAGAAAAATTAATATATATATATATATAGCAAGAATTAGCAAGAAAATATTTTGATAAAAATGTCTCTGGACATCTGGATCACAAAAGTAAAGCAATTACGAGTTTAAAAACCATAAGTTACTGGAAGTTATTTTGTTATAGATTTAAATAATTTCGTAGAAAAAATATATTTATTAATCTTTATTCTGTTGGTGATGTTCTAAGTTACTTTTTATATACTTTTTTTCTTTTTTTCTTTTTTAGATTGAACCACCATGCAGCACCCTGGAGAATCCCATCAATGCAGTAACAACTAAGTTTGTTCGAACCTCAACAAACAAATTCCGCTGTCCAATTTTTGTGCTCACCGTAAGTAGCTACTTGAGAAAGACTGAGAAACAGAGAAAGAGAGAATGTGAGTGTGTGTGAGTGATTTTTATTTTCATGCTCTGATGTATTTGTATTTTAGTGGACACCAGAAGGCAGACGTCTGGTAACTGGAGCATCCAGTGGAGAATTCACTTTGTGGAATGGACTGGCCTTTAATTTTGAAACAATTTTACAGGTAATCTACAACTTTAACTACATATATATATATTTTTTTTTTAAGTTTGGTAAACTGATTTCAGATTTGTTTGCTTTCATCATAATATTTTAACTGTTGGTGTAAAAAAGAAACGTAGAAATAAAATGTTACATGCTGGGGTTCTTTTTTTTTTTTTTAATGTTTTAAAAAATTATTAATAGCTAAATAAAAAAATTTGTTTGTTCTTTTAAGTCGAGCATATTTTTTTCATTTTTATTTTTTGGGGGGTTTAAATATAAAAATAAAAAATAGAATATATACTACCTCTCTGTCTGTCTGTCTGTCTGTCTGTCTGTCTGTCTGTCTCTCTCTCTCTCTCTCTCTCTCTCTCTCTATATATATATCTATATATATATATATATATACACACACACACACACACACACACACACACACACACACACACACACTGTATTGCTCTCAAAAGAAAAAAAACTGAAAGAATATTTTCTTTTTCACTTTCTCTCAAGGCACACGACACCTCGGTGCGAGCCATGCGATGGAGCCACAATGACCAGTGGATGGTGACCGCTGACCACTCGGGCTACATCAAATACTGGCAAACAAACATGAACAACGTGAAAATGTACCAAGGTCACAAGGAGCCCGTTCGTGGCATAAGGTGGGCAGACGAGTCGAAACGAGCAGCGATTGTTAGCTACAGGCCTCGTGCTTTTCTTCACGTTATAAGTATCAGTTCACTGTTTCTCTATGTTGTCACATACCTAATCAGCCCACAGTATCAGACTGTCATGTTTCTTTCTTGTATCGGTATGATAATAAAGAGTAACGTGATTAGTGTTATTATAGTTACATGCAATAAAAGTTTATTAATAAACGAAATTATCAATGAAAACGTTGTCTTCGTCAGCAGCTGCTTGCCAAGGTACTTGATGCATGTGTGCGAAATCTTTTTTTGTTCTAACATTCTGAAGCATTCCTCTATATTATTAGTGATAAGTGCTATAGATAATACTAATTCATTAATAAATGAAATGATAAATAAATGTGTCAGTAGTTTCTCGAGATACTTCGAGCTAGTGTCGAATCTGTTTATGTTAAGATATTTTAAAATAAGTAATAAAGGTTATTATAATATAAAAAATTTTTTAAAATAAATTGTTCATTCACAAAATTTTAAATATGCCATCAGTTTTTTGGAGCCTGTTTGTAAGAAGTTTTGTCCAAGGTGTAGTTTTACCTGTCACAGACCACACATTTCCATTATCTAATAGAGAGGAAATAAAAATAAATCATTCTGCTTGTATATTATGTCAGGGTAAATTTTCCCCTTCCTTTGTCTTGAAGAGGTAGGTTTATGGAAAGTAAGACAGGATGTATATGGGTGAGGTCTTTGTATGGTTGTGAAAGTTGATGTTACTTATTAGATTATAAGGATAAGAAGTTCTAGAACTGGCTGAACTGTTTTAAAAAATAATAATTAAAATTAGTAAAAATATCAGTAACAGAAATAAATAAAGAAAAATAACAAAACTTTTTGGGGATGTAATATCTTCACAAGATTCTGTTTGTGTTCTTTTGAATGATGACATAAACAAGAATACATTTCTTTTGATTACATGGAGTCCATACATAATTACTTTTCACAAGATTTCTGGCATTTTTACTTGGATACATTCCAGGTCCAGGTCCATGTTCAGTATTGGTTTATCAGTTATTATTTACGTCAGTCAGGTTTGTATCTGCATGCACAGTTTTAACATGGAGTTAACTGTATACAGCTTTGACTGAAATACTTTCATAGAATAAAAAGTACAGACATTAAAGAGTGTCTTACTTCTGCTACAGATTGGTTAGAGATTCCTAAGAACATAAAATTTAGCAAATTCCATCATTAGTTTTGGATCCAGTCAGTTTGCTCTGATATTAAAATCATCTGTGATACATCATATCTTTGTTCAGTAAATTGCTGAGACATGGATTTCTATGGTGAGAATGCAATTGCTGATTAATAAAAACAAATCATTTGTTAAATAAATACTTTATCGTAAATCTCTTTGTTTAGTTTCATTCTCCAGATTCATTATCTATTACTCATTATTTGGTCCCTTGCATATTTTCATTTAGTATAATCATGTTTTTCTTTGGCATATAATCCAGTTCATTTGATATTCTGGATAATAGATAAACGTCCCATTCTGTCTGTTCAGACGTCTGTAAGTTTTGGTCCATATTTTGTGATAGCTGTGATGTCACTTCAGTGATTAGAAGTTACGAACTTCCAGCCTTTTCTGATAATAAAGTACGACAGTAATAATAATATCTAGTTAGCCATCATTTTCCTTTTTTCTTCTTTTTGTTAAAAAAACTTTAAAAAAAATTATTTTATTTTATTTATTTATTTATATATATATATTTTTTTATCTTCTTATGGCTGTTATAATATAATAAAATAAAAATAGAAACTTGTTCAGTGCATTGGTTAAATGTGTAGAACTGAAACAAAAAAAAATTAATAATATTAAATTCATTTTTCATTTCATTTGTTTTAAAAAGGCAAAGTGCATCATCTGTAGGTTAATGCTTTGTTGTTAGCAAACTAGTATAAATAAAACAATCTTAGAAATATACTAAAAGGCATTTAAGAATTTATTTATACCCCCACAGGTGCATGTTGATATATTTTTGATGTGTACCCTGTTGTAATTACATCTCATTATTATTAAATGTTTTTCTATTTTCAACGTAAAAATGGGGGTATTGAAAAAATATATATATTTATGCAGAAATCATTTCCAATTTGTTTAGATTCTGAACGATTTAGTTGATATCTCATTAAGTTGTTGCCATTAATATTTAAAGAATTAAAGGGATATCAAAGTTAATGGAAATAACAGTTACTGATTTTATAATTCTTGCTCGTAATTAATTCTGTTTAATTCTAGATTATTATTAACGTTAAATACATTTATATCTTCAGTGTTCAATGTCTTTTTAATTTACTAATTTTTTTTTTTTATAATTTTTTTTTTTATAAAGTACTTCTTCCAAAAAACTGATGATACAATCTTCATACTTGGATGTTAATGATCATTCAAATATATATAGTTGCTATGTGTGTGACATTGAACAAATAAAGTTCCCATAGCAACTCATTTAAAAACTTTGCATTAGTCTTTGTTGACTAATTTGCATGTTTTTTATTCATAATTCTATTTTAATGTTCATGAAAATATATAAAAATTGTAAGAAATAAAAAGATTACATAAAACATTTTACTGATGTACTTTCAGTTTCCTTTTTGAATGGAAATGTCTGTACAATTCTAACTTTGTATCCATGTTTAATAAAATTTAAAAAATTTAAAAAACAACATGGATACTTCATACCTTGTTTCTTTTTTTATTAACATAAGTTGGAGTTTATTACCTCCAAAAAATAAGATTAAGCATTAACTTGGTAAAGAAAACAATCATTTAATTTTTTATTAATATTTTTTTCTTTTTTAAAAAATTATATATTACTACTATTTTTTCTTCTTTTCTATTTTCTTTCTTTCTTTTTTTTTTTTTTGTATCCATGTTCTATACAAGTTAATAAAGATATAGCTTGGATACTTCTATTAATTAATAATATATATTGTACACTGTTAATATTATGAAAATAAAGTCAGCAGCTGAAAAATAATTTTAAAATTTATTTTTTTTTACCTTTTTTTTTTAATGATTGTTTTAAAAAGAATCATATACTAAAAACCATTCACTGACTGTGAGCATCAGTTGAAAAAAAAAAAAAAAAAAAAATGTATCATCTCTTTTTTAATGAATAAATGTTTTTTAATCCTAATTTCCATCTTTGTTATTTGTTTTTTTCCACTAGTTTTTGCCCAAGTGACAGTAAATTTGCTACTTGTTCAGATGACGGCACTGTTAGACTGTGGGACTTCGTTAGAGGACACGAGGAAAGAATTCTTAGAGGTATGGAACATGCGCACTCTCTAGAAATTTGTTATCTCGGTAATCTACTGTAAGTTGAACATTATTTTTAAAAGAAATTTTAGGTTTTTGTCATCGAAATGTTCGTGCAAGAAGACCTTTTGATTTCGGACTGCAAAGAAGGAAGAAAAAGAAAAGTTTGCAATTATTTACGAATAAAATTCTTTTTGTTTTTGTAATTAAAATCTTCACACAAAAAGACAGTTTTATTCGGATTGCAAAAAAAAAAAAAAAAAAAAAAAAAAAAAATCCACAACAAAAAGTTTGCAAATCACAAGTTAAAATATTAATAATAAATTTTAAAAAATTATTTTTGGGATCAAAACGACATAAAAGGACATTTTAACTCGGTATTCAGTTGAAAATTATTTTGGAATAAATTTTGGATTTATGCAGTTAACATTTTCCAACCAGAAAAGATGGTGCAGCAAAATCAGTTTAATTTGGTATAAAGTTGCAGGTTTAAAGTCTTTTACAATTAAAGTGAATATTCAGCTGTAAATTGAAGGTTTGCTGTTACTTCAGTCAATTCAGCGTTAAATATGAAAGGAGTGTTATTGTATGAGAGGCAGCAGGTTACAAGATAAATTCTTATTTCCCAATCTAACCAGGACTTGAATATGTACAATTTGTTTTTTTGCAGTCAGGGAGAAGTGAATATAACATGGTAATTGATAAGAATAACTAGGGTGGAAGCACCTGATTTTATTTTATCAATATACTGAAGTACTGTCATACAATGCGCTTAATTATAAAATGTTTTTAAAAAAAATATTAATTCACTATGAAGCAGCCAAACTGGATTATGGAAAATGGAGAAGAGGCTTTTATTTTTATTGTTTTATTTAAATCAGTTTTATTTATTTTATTTAAATTAGTTTTATATATTTATTTATTTAAATTAATGTTAATTTTTATTAATTATTTTAAAAAAAAATTTATATTTAAATGTATTATCATTTTTTTTGTTTTAATTTATTTAATTTTTAGTTTTATTTTTTATTTTTTTACATCATTGTTATTTTCATTTTTTAAATCATTTCTATTTTGATTTGATTTTTATCAATAAGTACTGATAATGTTATGAGATATTTATTTCACATACTGCAATCATATACAGTTTTAATTGAAAGATTTTTCTAGTTTCAGTATGCTTATAGTTACAAAATCATTTTAATAATATAATTAAGTAAATGCCTTCAAATAATAATACATTTAAAAAAAAAAAAAAAAAAAAAATAGGGATAAATTCTGTTGTAGATAAAGAAACTAAATTTATATACCTGCTTGAGAAACACTGAGAAAGAAATAATTAATGATAAACATCTAGAATTTAAGTTCCTCTGGTTCTTTTGTTTATTATTGTTCTCTCTCTCTCTCTCTCTCTCTCTCTCTCTCTCTCTCTCTCTCTGCATATATATATATATATATATATATATATATAAAACAAACTGATATTTCTATTTAAGCAAACAAGGAAGGTGAATGCATACATACAGACATACATAAGTACACATCCATATGCAAAAATAAACACACACATGCATAATGATGTAACTACATGCCACACCATTAATGCTTTCATTTTCACATGAACAAAATTGTTTTTGAATCGTTTGTCAAATCATTTCTTGCTACTAATAACAATAATCTAAGAATTAAACAAGAATTATCAGCAACAAGAACTATCATAACCATAGAATTCACTCGAATACCTTACTATTAAAATATTAAAATATGCAAGGATCATTAAAAATAACGTTTCATTAATCATTCATATAAACAGGATGAACATTAAGTACCAAGGCATTAACAAGTAACTGAACATTTAAAAATTGTTTTTTTTGTCATTTTCACCTCTGACCTTAGACCAGTTTTTGTTCTAACAAGTCATGGAAATGAGACGAAGAAATAATCTGCGAGACTACAAAAACTAATTAACATATTTATTAATATGTGATAGGGTGTTGTCGTTGTTTGACCTTTTGACCTATTTTTCTTCCTGCAGGTCATGGTGCAGATGTCAAGAGTGTTGATTGGCATCCAACCAAAGCTCTGATTGCATCAGGCAGCAAGGACAACCAACAGCCAATCAAACTGTGGGATCCACGCACAGGAAACAGCTTGGCAACCATGTAAATATATTTGTTAATTATGTTTTTTTATTTTTTTTTTTTTGATTTTTTTATCTTTATTCTTCTTTTTTTCTTTTTTGCTTTCTTTTGTGTGTTTTTTTGATGAATTTAAAGTGTATGTAGAATTATTATTATTTTTTCTTTTTAATATTTTATAATTTTGCAGTAAAATACAATTTTAAAATTAGTTTTGTTATTCATTTTTTATAAATTATATTTTATCTTGTCTTACCTTATTTTATTTTATATTATATTTTATTCTATTTTTTTTTTTTTATTTATTATACAATATATATTTGATATTTAATTTTAATCAAATTAGTCATAATATATTTATCATTTAACACTAATTTCATATATACTGTCATGGTAACACTAATTTGCTATTTAATGTAGTCATGGTAACATAACTTGCTATATTATTGCTACCAAGAAGATGTTCAGTTGTAATACATGGTAACACTAATTTGTTATTTATTGTAGTCATGGTCACAAGCACACTGTGATGCAGTTGTCATGGAATCAGAATGGAAACTGGTTGCTAACCGCATCACGTGACCACCTACTCAAACTGTTTGACATTCGCAACATGAAAGAAGAAATTCACACATTCAAAGGACATAAAAAAGAAGCAACAGGTCAGTTTTCTTTTAAATGCAGTTACTGTTTGTGACATAAATACCCTTAATTTTTCCAATACACTATGAGTAAATTGCCTATTTGATATATTAATGGGTTGTTCTTTTTATATATATATATATTTTCTATATGTGTCTGTATTGTGGAAGTAGTTTCACAAACTCAGAAAACATTTGTGATATTTGGCATGTTAAAAATTGTCTTCTAGGGATTCAGAATTAGAAAACACTCACAAATTGATGTTTTATTAACACATTTATTTTTTATTATTATTATTATTATTACTTTCATTTTCAGTATATTATTATTTTTATTTCTGTATATTTTTTATTTATTATTATTATTTTTTAATGATACAAAATAAATTACTGATATACCAGGCATTATGTAAAGGAACATATGATGCTGAATTCAGCTGAAACGTTTGTTTCTTGCCTTGTTTCTTTGTTTATTTATTTATTTATTTATTCATTCATTCATTCATTCATTTATTCAGCTGTTGCCTGGCATCCGATACACGAGGGTCTGTTTGCTAGTGGTGGGTCTGACGGAGCTATAATGTTCTGGATGGTTGGGTAAGATCCTAGGTGGATAACACCCATCATATAACTATTTTATTTTTTCTTATTTTATTTTATTTTATTTTATTTTATTTTATTTTATTTCATTTTGTTTTATTTTATTTTATCTTATCTTTTTATTTTTTATTTTTATTTTTTATTTTTATTTTTTATTTTATTCAATTTATGTATTTATGTATTTATTTCAATTTTATTTATTTATTATCTTTGAATTGTATTTATTTATTTATTTATTTATTTATCATTTATTTTTATATTTTTTTGTATATATTGTTTTTAATGATATAAAATGATATAAAATGCATAACTAATATACTGATCATTATCTGCAGAAAAATGTGATGTTGGACTCGGTTGAGAAGTTATGAATATTATTTATTTATTTATTTATTTAATTATTTATTAACCTGTTCAAAAATCTTGTTTACTTGTTTATTTATTTATTTATTTATTTATCTGTCAAAAAAATCTTGTTTACTTTGTTTATTTACTTATTGTCTTATTCCCACATTTAGACATTTTACTATGATCACAGTTTAAACAACACATGTAATTGATTTTTTTTAGTTGTGACCGAGAGGTGGGCAGCATGGAAGAGGCCCACGAAGGGATGGTCTGGACACTGGCCTGGCATCCCATGGGTCACATACTGGCCTCAGGTTCAAATGACCACTCCACGTAAGTTACTGTCTTTTATGTGCCAAAGAGACAATCTTTCAACTTGTCGTTACTCTTTGTTTTCGGTTTTTTTTTCTGTCTGATAATAATCTGTCTGTTTGTTGTTGTGTTAAAAATAAAACTTTGAGAATTTTATGATTAGTATTTATTGTTTTGTTTTTTTTTGGTTGTAGAAAATTCTTCACAAGGAATCGTCCTGGAGACAGGATGCGTGACAAGTACAATCTGAACAATCTACCGGCAGGAACTGAACAAGAACTTCTGGAATATGGTAAATTTTTAGTATTGTAATAACTTCTATAAACATTATATGTTACGTTTCTTAACTGAAATTCTTTGTTAAAAGCATGTTGTTTAAAATTATTTTAGTATTCATAAACATCGTACATTATAAATGCTAACTAAAATTCTTTGTTAAAATGTCTTGTTTAAAATTATTTTAGTATTCATAAACAACATATATTATAAATGTTAACTAAAATATATGTTAAAATGTATGTTAAAATGTCTTGCTTAAAATTATTTTAGTATTTATAAACACTGTATGTTGCACAAAATCAAACAGAGGCAAAAATACTTTGTGAAAAGGAGTTGCTAAAATAAATTTTTTTAATATGTGAAACTGAATTTAAAACTGATCTTGCTGCAGTGTAGAAATATTTATTTTATGTATTTTATGACATACTGAGCTAAAGATTATGATTTAAGCTTCATTTTGGAAATACCTGCATCACCATACCTTGCATGTTTGCACTGACATGCCTAATTGAATATCAATTATCATAAAAAAAAAAATCTGATCCAACTTCTTCAATATAGGACTTAAAAGTATCTTTAGCATTATTAATTCATAATTTATTTTCTGCTGTATTTTTGTTAGTACAGTGTGTATACACACACAAACACACTCACTCACATATACACACACAAACACACATACATATGTAGGCATTATCATAATTGCAGTTGAATGTTCAGAAAGTTACTACTGCATGATATTTAATTCATAATTTATTTTCTGCTGTATTTTTGTGAGTACAGTGTGTATACACACACAAACACACATACATATGTAGGCATTATCATAACTGCAGTTGAATGTTCAGAAAGTTACTACTGCATGATATTTTTTCACTGCTCACTCAAAAGTTTTATTATTTTTCCCATTGATTTATTTTTTCCATAGTTAGTTATCTCTGTCTGTTTGGCTTTATTTTAAAAAAAAAATGTTTGTTGTTATATCACTTTTAATTATTTCACTACTTGCTCAACAAATGTTTAAGAAGCTCAAACATGAGATTTGTTTTTATTTTATTTTTTAGATTTGGAACCGCAGTTGATGCCAAGTCTTCCAGGGATGGGCTTGGAACATGGCCTCCCAGAACACCTTAAACCTAAAGGTCAGTTTAAAAAAAAAAAAAAAATTTAAGTATACCTTCAACGAAAAAAAAGAGAAAAGCATCATTGAAAACAAGCAGTGAGAAATGTTTAATAATATTTTATAGTTTCATAATATAAAATATTTGGGGCCATAGAAGAAAGTATAAAATTCTATAGCATTAACCAACAGTAACAAAATATTACAAAAAGGTAAAATTACAAAATTAGTTGTATCATTTTAAAATATTCATAGTTAATTAGAATGTTAAATTTATGTATTATTTAATAAATACAAACATTTTTTTCATTTCAGAATGATAAATTTTTATCATATTTAAAAAATACAAAGAAAAAAATATTCTTTTAAAAATTCAAAATGAAAATGAAAAATAGAAGGAATAAAATGAGATATTTTTTTAAATATCTGTAATTGAAGGCAAATTAATATTCTAACAAAATGTAAAAATTGAAGAATTTTTTTTAAAAATTTTATGAATTTTTGTTTACTAACAGAAGATGAGAAAGTGTGTTCGATACTTAACATTTCTTAAATATGTATTTTTTTTCAACTTCTGTGGTTGTAGAAATTTTTTTTCTTTATTTTTTTTTTTTTTTTTTTTTTTAAATTTTATACATTTGTGTCCACTAACAGAAGACGAGGAAGAGGCTCTACCCACAATTCCTGGACTTGACCTGCAGTCAGAACAGCAGCTACTGTTCCAGCAGTCGCAGGATGCACCCAAGAAAAAAATCCCGTACGCTCGTCCAATCCCACGATCCTTTGAGCAGGCGTGGAAGGACAACAAGAACCCCCTGCCCAGTCGAAGAGGGTGCTGACAATGAGCAGAGAACTCCAAAGAGACTAAAAAAGAAGGACAGTCCAGAACAGGAAATGTTTGACGATAAAAACGGTCGAAGGAGAAATGACCAGCGGCCGAATGAAGGCTGGCAGCAGCAACAGCACATGGACTCCGAATTTCACGTATTGATTTCAGTTCACTTTATTTTTAATGTTCAGTTTTGTAATTTTGTCACTGAAAGAGTTAACCTTTCATTATGTACTTCATACATATGTGTGCGTCTGTATGTATATATCTATATATATATATGTTGTCTCATATCTCTCTGATGTTTTTTGTCTTTCTTTTCTTTCTTTTTCTGTTTTTATGTAGTTCTGTCTCTGTGTTTTTGCACATGCATGTGTATGTTTGTGGGTGGTGTATATGTATGTGTGTCTGTTTTAGATATGTATTTCAGATAATCTATTTCAGTTTAATTTAATTTTATATATGTATATTAGATAAAATCATTAATTTATATATTTAATTCTATTTCTCTCATTTGTTTTCTTTTTATTTTCATTCTTTTCATTATATGTCTCCATTATTTATGACTGTCTCTCTCTCTCTTTCTACTCACACATCTGTGTGTGTGTATGTATGTCATGAATATTTTAAAGCATACAGACATTAGTTTTATTGCAGGAAATTTATTTTAGATAATTTTTTTTGTTTTATTTAATTTAATTTTATTTTTATTTATTTTTTAATTTCAAATAAAAAAAGAAAAAGGAAAAAGAAAAGAAACAATAGAAAAACAATACTATATACATACATACATACATACATACATACATACATACATACATACATATATATATATAGATATATATAATAATAATTTATGATTCATCCAAAATTGTTATTTTTATTTACTCAGGGTCCTCCAAAAGAAGGTGGGGTGCCAGGGTCGAAGTTTCCTCGCCCAGACAACCAGTTCAAAGAGGATTTGAAACACGGCCGATCCCAGATGCCGTTTGGCCAGCAGCAGGGACCAAACTTTCCTCCCATGGGGCTGGGTGTGGTCCCAGGAATGGGGCCAGTCATGCCTGGCATGCAGCAGATGGGACCCAGGGGATCTCAGTCAGGTAAAGAGTTTTATGGGGGAAGGGAACAAGGTTGGAGGGGCAGGGAAATGTTTTATAAATTTATATATATAAATTTTTTATTTTTTTTTGCCTCTAGAGGTTTAGTGATCAGATATATATATGTATATATGTGCATATTATGTATTGTTCTATTGTGTTTGTTTTTTTAGAGTTCCTGGGAGGTCAAGGTGAAATGAGAGGTGGACCACAAGGTCAAAGACAATTCAGTAAGTGAAACAAAACCCATTTTGTGTAAATATAAAATTACACACTTCTCACAACATTTCAAAACCTTTAATTTTAACTTTCACTCACAACTGCGGTCTGAAGACTGAATATATAAACACACACAGCTATTTTTCTCATGCACTGCTCTTCGGTAAGACAAAGTCATCTCTCTCACACTTTAACCCGAGTTCAAAACACATATATCTTGCAGACTTTGGAGGCAATCAGCAGCCATTGCAGCAGGGCATGATGGGTAACCTGAAAATGGCCGACATGAGGAAAGCGAACATGATGGGTCAGCCAGGTCACATGAGAGAGCCTCACGTGATGCAGCCAGGCTTGAGCAGAGCACAGCAGCATCAGGCGATAGAGTTCGGTCAGGGCTCCCAGGATCAAATCCCACCCCCGCAGCCGATGAGCAGAGGGTTCGGCAGGCCCCCAGTGTCAACCACACCTTTCAGGGGCGTGGGCCCCGGCCAGCAGCACAACGGGGAGGACCAGGATTTCCGGAAACAGGCATTCGGCGACAGAGACGAAAGGGAGATGATGGGTGACCTTGACCTCAGGCAGATGGGTCAGCCGCCGTTTGGAGGTGGATCTCGAGTTGGAGCAGGTTTGTGCTTGTTACGTCAGTAAAACTGGTTTCTGGGGAGAAAGTGGATCGAGTGCTTATACTGCTAATTTGGTTTTAGTTTCTGCTAAGGGAGAAATTAAGATGTTTATTAATAACTGTAATTAAATTAAATTAAAAAATTCTTTCGTTTTTTGCTGCATTGTAATTAAAAAAATGTGTTGGGATGTTGGTAAACAAGTAATCATTTATTGGTGTACTACGTTAAAACATTTTAATATAAGTTTGTTTGTTTGTTGTTTTTTTGATTGTGCTTGTTCATTCATTATTATCTAGTTGTAATAAAATATGTTGGGATGTTATTTAAAAAAATAATAATCATTGTTGCATTTATAACTATGTTATACTAAAAAAATTTTTTTTTTAAATACGATTAATGTGTTGGGATATTACTGATCAAATGATGACTTGTTATGTTAAAAAATTGTTCTCAGTACAAAGTTTATTTTATTGTTGAAATTTTAATTTCAGGACCGGATCGAGGACGTTTAAATTCAAACTCGCAGCTGGGCAGAGCAGACTTTGTGGACAGAGAACTGTCCGGTCGCACTGGACCGGCCATCAGGGGTGGGGCTCACGCTGGTTACTCGCAACAACAACAACAACGTGGTCAGCGTGGCGAATGGTTTGACGACGACGACCTCAGACAGGGCCGAAACTTTCCAAACGACGTTCCCATTGGCGGGGGTGGTCAGCAGCGCGGTCTTGCTGGACCCCCGCCGTACCCAGACAGAGGCGGCAACCTCGACGACGACATCATGGGGGATTACGAAGGCTACCACAGCGCAGGCGAAAGGATGATCAGGGGTCGAGGTCAAAGGCTGGACTTGCCGACCTCGAACCGAGGTCGCCAGTTCAGCAGCCCGAGCAGGGGCAGGATGGGACCAGACCAGGGTCAGTACTTCGACTACTCCGGGGACGAGGGTCCCACCCGGAAGCGCGGTTTCGACGACGGTCCTGGGTCGTGGGACCGGGGGGTCCTCCTGCTGCTGGTGGTGGTGGTGGTCAAGGAGTGATGGGGGACGACCAGGGAGTGCAGTATGGAAGGTCTCCGTCTGGCTGGCAAGGCTCAGAGGTGGACAGTCTGGACGACTTTCCTCCTCACCGTCCTGATCACTACGCTAGTCCTCGGGGAGCTGGTCCTCGAGGAGGACCTCGTGGAAGTGGTGGACCGAGGGGTGGTCGCAGCAGAGGGATGAGTGGGGGTCGTGCCGGGGGGCGCTCCGGGGGCAGTCACATGAGAGGCAGGGGTGGGGCGGGAGGGTTTAGAGGGGGCAGAGGGAGATAATGTTAAATACGTCTGTGTTTGAGTTTTCGAAATTCTTCGGTAACGTGACTTCGAGACTTGACCTCTTGAGACCTCAAGGAAATATATAAATGTCTCTGCTAGTGTTTAAAAAAAAAAAAGAATAACACACTGATAAAGATGAAGTGTGTCTTTCTATGAAGAGATAGTGATTGAGAGTGGTTTTTTTTTTTTATAATGACCATCCACCAAGAAAGAAAAACACATTTTTTTTTTTTTTTTTTTCTGAATTTTTCATTTCTCACGTTCATCTTGTTCACCGTTTCACCCATGCAGCCCATTCTTTCATTCGTTCGTTCATTCATTCATCCATCCATTCATTGTCCAGTTAATTCATCTATTTTGATAGTTCACACATTCGTTCATTCATTGCTCAAATGGATGTCATTTTTTTGTGTGTGAGAACATGTAAAATAAAAATAAAAATTAGTGGCATTAATTATTTTGCTGATAAACTCACTGAATGATTGAGTTAAGTACATTGAGTGAACTATTGTGCCTGGTGCCAGAGTCAAGCATACTCATACTGGAGTCAGTCATTTATTATTAAAGTTTTCTATGACTCAAACATGTGAGTGTATTGTCTGAGTCATGCTTGAGTTTAGAATTTGAATCAAATGTGTAAGTTAAGTATTTGACCCATGTGTTTGATATCTGAGATACATTTATGAGATGAGGATCCAAATCAAGCATTTGAGTTTTGTATGAGTCGAGCATTTCATTTCAGTATCTGACTCAAAGCATTTGAGTTCGGTATCTGAGCCAAACATATGAATTCAGCTTCTGATTCAACATTTGAGTTCAGTATCTGAGTCGAGCATTTAAGTTCAGTTTCTGAGTCAAGCATTTGAGTTCAGTTTCTGAGCCAAGTATTCAGATATTCTGAATTTTGTATCCCTTGAGACAAATGTTTGTGTGTTTTTTTATTTTTTATTTGTACTCTCCAGGTCTGTACCTGAATCAAGATTTTTTTTTTTTTTATAGTCAGAAATTTCATTTAGGATTTTGAGTGAGCAATTTGAGTTAGTCGTCTTGATCAGGATTTTGAGCCACGTCACTCTTAAGTGTTTAAAATCAAATGTTTGACTCATGAGTTTGAGTCATACTTTGAGTAATTTACTGAAGTATTAATGTTTGTTATTGGAATTTCTCTATCACATTTTTTTTTTTTTTTTTTTGTCTTTGTTTTCGTGTCAGAGGTGTAAAAAAAATGAATTTGAGTAACTTATTTTGAGTTGCTTTTGAGACATCTGAGCCACATATTTGAGTCAAAGGAAACAAATTTGAGTTATCCGAGTCCTAGTTTTGAGTCATGTTGAGTTTTTAGATTATTTTGTTACCTTTTTTTCCACGTGTCTGTGCATTACTTTTTCACCAACTGTGTAGTATTTTAAGAAAAGATGGCTGCATTATTATTTTTTCTTTTTTTACTTTCTACACACACATACCACATTAACAAAATTACCACATTAGGATTTGACAGATGCACTGTTTAAAGTGGACACCTCATTTGTAAGAGCTGACTGCACTGGACACCTTTGTTTGCCATATAAACTGTGAATATGGGACACCTTTGATTATTGGACAACGGCTGACTGAAGTGGACAATCTGTGTATTCTGGACACCTCAGTTTCCCACTTGAACTGTGAAAAGTGGACATCTTTTATTAACAAACAGGGTTGAAATGATGGTTTGAGTATGACATTCTGTCTAAACAGGACACCTTAGTTTGACAAACAAATGTGTAAAGGGATATCGTGTTTTAACTAATGTGAAACTGTCTACAGTAGATACCTTATTTAACGGACAAACTGTACAATGGATAGCTTATTCTATCAGATGGCTTTTAAAACGTGCCACATAAACCACGTACACCAGGCACCTTAATAATAAATGAGAACACTATATTCAGGACACTTTAGTTTAACGGACACAAACCCCGAATATTCATTCAACATCTTTCGTGGAGATGATATTGTTAGTTGGATCTGAACAACATTAAGTGAACTTTCAGTGAATGAATGGAAAACAACAACAAAAAAATTATATTATGGGTCTGTGACAATCTAAAATTAAATGAACTATTCAAACAATGTGAAACATTTGTAATTCTGATAAACAATTCATTAAAAAGAAAAAGTATAAATATATTTTTTGAAAATCATTGCTGAAAAATTTTTCATTTTTGTTTTTCTGAACATCTGAATTTCTTCTCTGTCTTTTTTTTTTTTTTAATTTTGTTTCTTAGTTGTATTTATTTTTTTACTACTACTACTCCTATTATTATTATTATTATTATTATTACTTCTACTACTACTACTGCTATTATTATTACAACCACTGATACCACTATTATTAGTAGTAATATTATTATTAGTAGTAGTTACCTTTTCAAAAATTAAAAATAATTTTATTATTTGTCAATAACACTATGTTCAGAATATTATTCCTTGTGCTTACACATACTGTTAATACCTGAATTTTGTCATTTTAAAATTCTGGCTTGGAATATATTGGAATACAGTATTATTATATTTAAACCAGTTATTCCCACAATCATATATTCAAGGTAGCATCGAAGTCAATCATTTCTCTGCCATGTCAGAGGTAATTCTCTTAAAAAAAAAAAAAAAAAAAAAAAAAAAAATAAGATAAAAAAATAATAAAAACACAATCTTAACGTATTGATCGTTGAATTGTGTTTAATAATAAACAGACTACTCACATTTACTGAAAGGTGTACGTTTATCACAGGTATTTTATTATTATTATTATTATTATTTATTTATTTAATAAATTTATATACATAAGAGCAATTTAAAATTATTTATTTACATAAAATACGTAAATCCTTTACGACATTTTATGAACATTTACGATAAAGGTTGAAGTAACAATTAAAAAAAAATTATTCAGGAATTTAAAAGAAAAGCTTTAATCTAATATTTTTTTAAAAGAGAAAAAAAGGAGAACTTACTCTGTTTTTATTTATTTATTTCGTTTATTTTTTTTTTTTTTTTTCTGGCTCCATCTATGCTTGCAAGTTGAAATGACAGGCCTAAGATCAAGGGGAGGTAATCCGGGTTTCCCGGAAGCCGATGTACCGTAAAAAAAAATATATATATAAATAAATAATATGTTGGAATAAAACGTATTAAAGTAATAATGATAATAAATAAATAAATACTGTTTTAATACAGTCCATTATTTGATCTAGGGTTTATTTTATTTTTTATATTTTTTTATTTATTTATTTTCTTCTTTTTTTTTATATCTCGCTTTTATCTATATAGAGCAACAATATAATCACCAGAAAAAATTGTGGAGAAATCTTTTTGTTTATTGAGCCGTTTGAAATAAATAAATATACATACATAAGAACAAAATATTTCTTATTGTGTTTACATATAATCATGTACGTGTGTTAAAAAAGAGACAGAGAGAAAAAAAAAAGCTAAACCGTTTGTTTCATTATAGGGTTGGGTCTAAAATCCCTTAACTCAAGGGATTGGTGTCTTCCAGTTTACAGAGTTGTCGGCTGCAGATCAATGAAATTTCTGTAATTATGTCAGATAAGATAGAAAATAATATTTTATCTCTGTTTTGTTATAATAAACCTTTATTATTAGTAGCTGAAAAAAAAAAAAAAAAACAACAGCAGCAATAATAATGATAATAATAGTAATCTACAAAAGCATATATTATTTAGATGTTTCGGTTGTCATATTAAAAATAAGAAAAACGTAGTCATATAATAACTAAAATATAACTACTACAACTACAGCTACTACTGCTATTAGTACTACCACAACTACTAATTCTACTACTACTACTACTACTTCTAATCATAACAATATTCTTAAAAATGGATATATAAACAGACATCTCTTTAAATAAAATATAAAAAAGTATACTATTGCATGTATTTCCGGTGTCGATACTATTGCATGGTCATAACAAGTTACAAAAACATTAAATTAACTTATTTTTGAATACTGATAATTCTTCATTTTAAACGTTTATTACTGGCATTGGAAAGGAAAAACAATCTACAAAAGCATGTATCATCATTAGATGCATTCTGCTATATTAAAAAGAAGGGAAAGACAGCAAAATAATAAAGAAAGTATAACTGTTACCATTACCGCTAATATTCCTATTACTACTACTAGTACTATACCAATACTGATATTATTACTGCTACAACTACTACTATTACTACGACCACTACTATCATCACTACTACCATTATCACCACCACAACCACTACCACCACCACCTTATACTACTACTACTACTGCTAATAATAATAATACAGTAGTACCTGTCTAATAGGGACATCTGAGGGGTCGAGCGAAAGTGTCCCTTATCACAGGGAAAAATAATACTGAACACAAATCGTCGTGGCCGGACATTGCCATAGCAACATCACGACTTTCTAGTAAAAATTTCAACTTGCAAACATGACCAGTTCATTGTAACTAAAAACCTATTTTAACGTCATAAAACTCACAATAAGCAGAAGGTATGTTTATATTTTACAAACTATTGCGTTTGAAACCCAAAGAGAGTTCAGGGTTTATGCCAGTCACACCATCTTTCCTACCTCAGAAGTCCGCTAAGGCGCCATGTTTTTAAAATTTAAATATGCATGGAATCATTCTGAATGACTGAATTATCAAAATTATGTATCAAATGGGTTGTTCTCGCACGTTTTGTTGGGCAAGAGGCTCATGTGATTCGACAAAAACCCCACAAAAACCCCAACTCCCGGCATGCACTGTGCAGTGCAGGAAATGGGCGACGCCATCTTTAAAAATACTGTATAAATCTGTACAACAATAAAATTATTTATTTCGTAGAAGTCCAAATTGGTATGGGTCAAAGATGAGGATGTATTTCCGGTATCGTTACTATTGCATGGTCATAACAAGTTACAAAAACATTATAATAACTTATTTTTGAATTCTGTTGTGTCTACTACTACTACTACTACTACTACTACTACTACTACTACTACTACTACTGGTACTACTACGGCTACTGCTACTTCTACTATTGCTTTTACCTCTACTGCTATTATTATTACTACTACTACTACTACTACTACTACTACTACTACTGCTACTACTACTACGGCTACTGCTACTTCTACTATTGCTATTACCTCTACTGCTATTATTACTACAACAACAACTACTACTACTACTGCTACAACCATTACTATTGTTACTACTGATACTACTATTAATAATAAATAATTCGCAAAATGTCACAGACACAAACTTGACACCAAGACATAATCTATTTCCGGTATGTATTGCATGTTCATCCCAAATTACAAGGACATTAAAAGAAAACAACTTATTTATTAATACTGCTGAGTTTTTATTTCTCTACTGAAGGAAACCACGATGAATTAATTAGGCGTGAATTGCCTAATTTACGTTTCGGAAAACACCAGACTGCCTACGTCAATCAGCTGTTTGAAAGCACTCTAATTACCTCCCCTGTTCATACGTTAATACCTGTAAAAAAAATGTTTCAATCGGTAAAAGTGCATTTGTTACAAAAGCTTGGATTGGACAGTTACACAAAACCGGAACTGCTTTGTCAGTATATCTAATTAGTGAGCCTAAATAGAAAACAGCCACAATGATTGTGGATTAAGCACTGAATGAAGATGGTCTGTATTAAATACTAGACTTCAAATATAAGTGAGACTAATTTCTAATATATCGATTCAGCTTATTTTCACGTAAGTCGGATATCTACGGTTA
Organism: Chrysomallon squamiferum; assembly: GCA_012295275.1. Classification (NCBI taxonomy): domain Eukaryota; kingdom Metazoa; phylum Mollusca; class Gastropoda; order Neomphalida; family Peltospiridae; genus Chrysomallon; species Chrysomallon squamiferum. Next base: position 1,995,309 of record CM022674.1, on the reverse strand, counting down.
CAAAATTATTATTAATGTGCGTGTTTCATGTAACGACGTTATCCCAACCTTCAGTGATATCTACGTATTACTTCTTAAAATTATTTATTTATTTTATTTCTTTTTATTTTATATTTTATTTATTATTTTTATTATTATTATTTTTTTAAACTTTGTTACTTTAATTCAAACACATTTCGCATTATACGCGTTTAATAATAACTAAAATAATAATAATAACAACAACAACAACAACAACAACAACAACAACAACAACAACAACAACAACAACAACAACAATAATAATAATAACAACTTTATAAATCACTGGTCATACATCTCATAGATAGCAAGTCAACGGTATTATTATTATTATTTATTTATTATTATTATTATTATTATTATTATTATTATTTTATTTATTTATTTTATTTAAAAAACTTTATATTTCCTTTGTTAAGAGTGAAACCGAAGTCATCAATCAGTCTAATCCTCGATTTACGAAACTAGACAATCACATTAATAATATTGCTTCCACAAATACGAATCCACAGAATGTCAAGGACGAATACAAATTTCTGACAACAGTGAAAGAAAGCAAGAGACATCAGATCTAGCTGCACGTGAAAATTTTAAAATAATAATTATAACATTCTGTTCCATTTTCACATATAAGGAAACACAAACAGTTAGTGACAGGCAAAGAGAGAGAGAGAGAGATCACCTTTACGTCAATACACACACACATACATATATGTAAAGAAAGAAAAAAATGTGTGCATTTTTACAGATGTTTTTTTGATACTTGTTTAGAATTACGTATTTAAATATTGTAACATTTATAAATATATAAATAACAATAAGAACAATAATAATAACCACCAAAAACCCCAACAAACATGTAACATAGATGCTATAAATGGATTAACTGATAAATCAGGGAAGGAAAATAAGACAGACGAACTTCACTGTAAGTCAGTTTGATAAGTGTGCCATGCTGTGTACGTTTCCGAATGAATAGACAGTTTTGTTTCACAGCTACGAAAATATGACAATAATAAATATAATTACGAAAGTAAAAGGCCAAGTCTGAAATTGTATATATATATATATATATAAGGTTTTATTCACGAAACACAAGAACAGACGTCAGTCGGCCAAGTCAGAACATATGCCGTTTTGTCCACTGAAGCGTAATAGGAGTGGATCGATCAAAATTGTGTTGTCCCTGGCAACGTCGGGTAGATGGAAGCCATTTTGACATTTACTGCGGGGCACCGGATGTGTCGTACCATTCAGTACAAAAGTTTCCATTTCGCCTTTGCCCTAAATTAATAATAATAATAATAATAATAATAATAATAATAATAATAATAATAATAAGTTTTAGAATAAAATACATGAGTAAAAGACAACGAGCAAAATACGTTTTCAAGTCTATTTTTAAACGGACTGATTTCTGATTGCAATTTTTCATTGTGTGTGTATGTGTGTGTGTGTGTGTGTGTGTTGTGTGTTGCGGATGTGGTAGTTATGTAAAATTATTTATAATGTATACCAACCTTAACATTAATAAAACCTCTAGATTTAGTAATAAATCCGCCGATTTCATCTAGATAGGATTTCGTCTCTTTACTTATATGGATTGTTTGAGCTGAGAAAGAAAGGTGTAGGTAAAAGTGAAAAATAATTAATCATCTCTCTCTCTCTCTCTCTCTCTCTCTCTCTCTCTCTCTCTCTCTCTCTCTCTCTCTCTCTCTCTCTCTCTCTCTCTCAAACACACACATTTTTATTTCATTCTCTCGCTTTAGATCTCTGAATGTGTTTCTTGTTTGACTATCTTATTCTGCGTAATTATCATCATCATCATCATTAATTATATAATTATATCGTTGTTGTTAGTGTTATCGTTATCAGTATAAGTATTACTATTATACATTTTTATTAATATTTTAACATCATCATCATCATCATTATTATTACATTAACAACAACAATAATTTTGACGTCACTATTTCCTGCTTACGTAAGCCTGTGGATTCCATTCTGGATGCTGTATTTACCGTATCCCCGAACAGACAATATCGCGGCATCTTTGTTCCAACAACTCCTGCAACTACTGACCCTAAAATTAAAACAGAGTTTTCTCTTAATTTTAAAGTGAACATCACAGCGATATATAAAACTATATTTAATATTCATGCCGGTTTTATTCTGACACTAATACCATCATGCTTGTAAGCAAACGAAGTACGTATCGAGGCTTTGATATCAGTTCAGTTCAGTGTGCTTATTTGGTTATTTCACATTCCAACCACTGCTCCATAATTAAGCAAAAACAATAGTGTGTCATTTCTTTCTTTTTTTTTTTTTCTTTTTTTTTTTATATGCAGGTATATGTAAAATGTTCCTTCGCTAAGTTTGATATGGTTGCAAATATTTGTCAGTCTCATATCACACGAAATATACGTTGTTACTAAAAGTGTTAAGATATCGTATAAAAGATTTTAATCATTTATTTATTCGTTTGTTCGTTGCTTATTATTGTTATACCCCCACCTCGTTTCTCTCTAATACACTAATATTTTTTGATTACTTGTATATGTAAACTTGTTATCAAGACACATTTCAAATATTTGACTGATGAACATTTTTTTTTTTTTTTTTGACAATACCTGAGGCTCACCTGTCTTTTTTGCACGCAGAATTTACATATTAAATAACGCTGTCGTTGTCACTATGGTTTTCTTGAATAACGGTACTCAACGACTGCAAAGGTGCGGACGCCATTATATCGCCTAAAGATATGCTTTATATCCAGCTTCGAGCATTTAAAAAGCAATCCACAGCCTTTGGTAATATGACGAGGCAGTGGTTGGAACGAGAAATATTCTAACATGAGAATTACAGATCGGGTTTGATGACTCGAACCCGCTTCAGCATTCAGCAAGCGAACGCTCTAACCACTGAACTGATATCAGGTCAATACAGTGACGTATAAACTGACAGCGACACCGCATTTACGGTTGATTTCTTTTGTAGAACAGTTTTCATTTATTTAGAGCGGTCGTATAGAAAGTATAGGCAAAAGGGATGAATTAAAGTGCACGTGCTATTGATGACGTCAGCATTAGCAGACACTTTAATTAATTGCATCACGAAGGGGGAAAAAAAAAAGTCAAAATGGCGTAATTTTGGTTTTGAGTTACGCATTTGGAGATATCGCGACCTTTTACGAAACAACTTTTATACCCTTAATAAACTACGTGACTTCAGATATAAAAAAAAAAAAAAAAAAAAAATAATGTTCATCTATATATAGACGTCATTAAATTAAGTACATTATCAGTAAAGTAATTCATTCATTTTGTTTTATTCTGTCTTCTCTGCACTGGTGTATATCAATTTTAAGATGAAACCGTATTAAATGATTCACATCATCAACATTAATTGCAATACTATATTTATGTACTGATCTCAGCATCGATGTAACCTGCCTTTAGCACATCACAGTGTTTTCTCTCTCTCTCTTCTCTCTCTCTCTCTCTCTCTCTCTCTCTCTCTCTCTCTCTCTCTCTAATGAACATAGTTTCAATTTTTTTTAGTATCTAGGCACTATCCTTGAAAATCATCGATGAAAATAAATACTACTTTCATCACGAATCACAAATCTGAACATGATCCTTACTGGTGTAATTGTAACTGTCTGAATAGCTTTGTCATTTTTTTAATGATGAAAAACTATCGCTATTTTTCATAAATTAGTCTGACCTGCAGTTTTAGATTACACGTTCTTTTACTTCTCTTCACTTCCTTCGTATTAATTCTCTCTCTCTCTCTCTCTCTCTCTCTCTCTCTCTCTCTCTCTCTCTCTCTCTCTCTCTCTCTCTCTCTCTCTCTCTCTCTCTCTCTCTCTCTCTCTCTCTCTCTCTCTCTCTCTCAAAGGACAACAACAGATAGTCGAAATGTGCTGTTATTATTGTTGTTATCTTGTTGATATCTCCATCTTTTATATTTAAAATTTTTATTTCAGAAACACAAAATAATGAATATTTTTACTTTTCTAGTTCTTAATTAGATTTTTAGTACTATTTATCTTTTAAAGGTTAAATACCTATATAAATCAACAGCTTCTTTTGATATTGTTTTAGGGAATAGGTAAATATCAGAAGGCTTTCTCAAGGCGATAAGATATAATAGGTAATTCACATGCATTCAGGTAAATACATTTATCTTAATTAAAATAAATTTACCTGTAATAAATAATACGTTCGTTAAGATAATTTAACTTTATTAATTATTATCAACTTATATATATTAAAATATTCACTCCTCTATAAATTATAAACATGTTTATTACTAAAGCTCACCAAAATGAATTATTAAAATGAGATAAACAGACCTTTATTAATTAAAATAAACTGAACTTTGTTAATTAATAGCTCATATTTGTTAATTAAGATAAAAATCACCTGTATTAATTAAATTATATTTGTCTTTAATAGTTAAAACCATACTTATTTTTATTAATTAAATTATACTCTGTTATGTGAATAAAAAGAACTTCCTCTGTCAATCAAAATAAATTAACCTTTATTAATGACTGTGTCCTCCAATCACCTTACCTTTATTAAATAAGATAATCTCACCTTTAATTAATTAAGGTAAAATAACCTCATCTTCATTAATCAAGTTAACTTTAAATTCATTAATTAAGATTGCTCATCTTCAGCTTACAAAAGTGGAACAGAGATAAACTTGGGTTGTTTAAAGACATTGATCACAGAATGGTTAAAGATGAATTTAATTTAGAAGGTTATCTATTAAAGCTCACAACAAAAAGTGCTAGAACGTTATGTAAATTCAGAACCAGTAATGGGAAGCTTACTAGAGAAACTGATGGATGGTTCTGTCTTGAAAGACAAGACAGAATATGTTGTTTATGTAATTCTGATATTCGTAATGAGTTCTACTATATTTTAAACTGTATATCTTTATCTATCAAGAGAAATAAATATATATCGTATCACTGTCCATTTAGACCAAATTTATTTTCTACAATGATAAAGTTCACTTTTGTATAAACATGTCCGTAAGAGAACTGGTCTTCCAGGTTAAAAAAGAATTAATATGTTTTGTACCACTACAGAACAAAATGCTTAAATTACGTTTTCTTTATATGTTCTCAATTCTGAACACGGTGCAGTTTTTTGAGAAATAAACTTCTTGTCTTGTCTTGTATATCATAAGACAACCGTTTCTTCATTAAGCCTCACCTTCGTGTATTAAAGATTACCTCTCCTCTGCATTAATTAAGATAAACTCACCTGTATGAATTAATCGAGATAAACTCACCTGTATGAATTAATTAAGATAAACTCACCTGTATGAATTAATCGAGATAAACTCACCTGTATGACTTAATCGAGATAAACTCACCTGTATGACTTAATCGAGATAAACTCACCTGTATGAATTAATCGAGATAAACTCACCTGCATGAATTAAGCGAGATAAACTCACCTGTATGAATTACTATAAGATAAACTCACCTGTATGAATTAATCGAGATAAACTCACCTGTATGAATTAATCGAGATAAACTCACCTGTGTGAATTAATCGAGATAAACTCACCTGTATGAATTAATTAAGATAAACTCACCTGTATGAATTCCAATTCTGAGCTGCAGACGTCTGTCAGGGAGATGGGGGATACTAAAGTCCATCACGCCCAACAACAACTCCACCGCCATCAGCGCAACCTCGCCCACGTGTTTGATGCCGTTGCGCTGCGGGAGGCCGCTGACAACCATGTAGGCGTCGCCGATGGTCTCCACCTTGTAGACGTCGTAGAGGTCGAGGCAGTCGTCGAAGAAGTGGTAAAGCTTGTTGAGGAAGGCGACCACCTGCAGCGGCGAGCTGGCGGCGGACAACGTCGTGAAGCCGACGATGTCGCTGAAGTAGACGGTGACGTTTTCGAAATACTCGGCGTTCACGGTCTTGTTCATCTTCAGCTGCTGGGCAACGGACTTGGGCATCATCTGGTAAAGAAGGTCGTCTGCGCGCTGCTTCTCTATTTTCAGCTGGCGAGACTTTCTGGAGGCGTCTCTGGCGTAGTTCTGTATGGACGTGGTCAGTCTGTACGTGAGCAGGAGCAGAATCGGGGTCAGGACCAGAACCAGGCCGCACGCCAAGGACGCGATGATCAAGTCCAGCTCCGCCTCTTCCACTCTCTCCTGAACCTTCTGCAGAATGTATTCTTTCAGCTTGTTCTTGGTGGAACGCAGAGTCTCCAGGTACTCGTTGACGACCTCGAAGAACTGGGAGCCCTTCTGCTTGGACGGGTTCGGGTACGAGTTCACCTGGTATTCCTCGCGAAACTTGTACACGGCGTTCAGCAGCCGAAACGACTCGGTCGAATTGTGGAAGTCGACGTCGCTGGAGTAGCGGTAGTACGTGTCGATGTGGTCGAAGGTGAGGGCGTCGTTTTGCTGCAGGTTGTTGTAGTCTTCGTCCGTCAGCGACCCGTTTTCGAAGAACATGATCCCCAGAGCGAGAACGGTTCCCAGGTTTTCTTTGCCCCGGATCAGCATCTTGTACGCAATGACGTTCTGCCAGAAGTGGCCGCTCGAAATTCCTTTCGTGGTGTCAATGAGCCGCGAGATGAAGCACCTGCTGATGTTGTTGTAGAACCTGATCTCGCTGTGGCTGGACACGCTGGGGCTGTTGAGCAGGTGGTACCGGTGCTCGTGCAGGACGGATAGCAGCCTCTGGCGCGACCTGAACCCGCAGTACGGCCAGAAGCGCAGCTCTGAGCTCGTCTCGTCCGTGCGCTCGAACGACGCGTTCAGGAACGATGTGTTCTTTATCTGCGTCGCCAGCACGACGCTGCCCCGCTCCAGCTGCACGGCGTGGATGAAGTCGCCGATGTTCTGGGCGCGCGCGATTTGCTCGCGCACCTCCTTCATCTGCGACGACGACTCCAGCGCCGACAGCAGCATGAACGCGGCGAAGACGGCCATGCCCGCGACGGGATGAAGATGAGCGACATGGCGCGCAGAATCTGCAGGGCTTTTCCTTTCGACGA
>CM022674.1:1978241-1985741 GCA_012295275.1 Chrysomallon squamiferum | reverse complement strand
CTAGTAGTAGTAGCAGTTGTAGTGTAGTTAAGTAATAACAGTAATATATTACTACTGCGACCACCACTACTACTACCACTACTATTATTACTATTAGTACTACTACAACTACTACTACTACTACTGCTACCACCACTACTACTACCACTACTATAACTACTATTACTACTATTAGTACTATTAGTACTACTACAACTACTACTACTACTACTCCTACCACCACTATTACTACCACTACTATTACTACTATTAGTACTACTACTAAAACTAATACTACTACTACTGCTGCTGCTACAACACCACTACTACTACTACTATAACTACTACTACTACGACTACTACTACTGCTACCACTACTACTACTACTATTACTACTACTACTCCAATCGCCACCTCCTCTGAAAACTATTGCTAACGCAGATGATGATGATGATGATGATGATGATGATCATCATCAACATCAAGATGATGAAAATCATCATCAGCATCAACAGAATATCAAAAAAAAGTGCCAAATAAATAAACAAAATAAAATAAAATAAAATAAAATAAAATAAAATAAAATAAATAATGAACAACAAACAGTAATTACAACGACAGCAACAACAGAAAAACAAAAGTCGAACAAACATTTTAGTTGCTGCCGTAGGCAAAGTAATGTCGTTGTCAACATCAGTACAGAGTTAACTGTAATTTCTTATATCCTCAGAATAACACGTTTTAATCCCAAAATACATGTAGAATAAAAACAATGTAAAGAAACCATACAACTGAGAAAGAGTAATAATAATAATAATAATAATAATAATAATAATAATAATAACAACAACAGTAACAACAGTAATAATGAAAATAATAACAACAACGACAACAACAATAATAGTAATGAAAATAATAATAATAATGATAACAACAACAGCAACAATAACAATAATAAGTAGTAATAGTAATAGTAATAATAATAATAATAATAATAATAATAATAATAATAATAATAATAATAATAAGAATAACAATAATTATAATATCAACAATAACAACAATAATAATAATAACATAAAATTAATTTGGCTTTCACGATGACTAATATTCGTTTCATCAGTTTAAACTTTGTTCACACGATTTTAATACGCATTAACCTCAACCCAAGCCAATGACAATAGTGAGAAAAAAAAAAAAAATAAATAAATAAATAAAAATATTATACCAATATACTAGTTAAGTTGATCCATGCGCGATCACGTTTACACTCAACACATTCACACAGAAACACTTAACAGAAACGAATACAAGTTTACGTAGGCAAAAAACATATACACTACGCATAGGCACAAAAAAACAAAAAAAACCAGCTACCTTCACATGCACGCGCATATTGAAACATACAGCTGAAAAAGCAAGCCGTAACGTTAAACCTAACCTAGCACATAACACAATATTTCGTCAAATGAAAACGTAAACTGTTAACTTTAAAACCGACGACAATTTCCGTAAACATACTTACAGACGCACTGTTAGTTTAATAATTTTGATTTCATGCTGCTTTAGCAGACGTATATCAAACCGCAGCCTCGTTGTCGAACCGCGTCACGTGGTTCTCCCGTCTGGTGAAGCTGCGTTGGTAGCAGACGTCTCGGTAATCGATTAAAATGACAAGTGACGTCACATTCCACATAGAGGAAGGGGCGATATCTCAGCGGTGTCACGTGACTGATTGACATGCAATCACTTTCTGAAGCAGTTCAAATAGATAAGCATGTATCTTGGAAATATAGCTTAATGATTATACAATAATTATACACTAATGATTGCTGTGAATATCTCTCTCTCTCTCTCTCTCTCTCTCTCTCTCTCTCTCTCTCTCTCTCTCTCTCTCTCTCTCTCTCTCTCTCTCTCTCTCTCTGTCTTTCTCTTGTTCTCGTTCTCACTCTTTCTATATACGCACAGGTTTGCAGATACATACATTTATGATTACACACAGACATATACATAAACGCATGTACATATACGTACTTACATACATACATACATTCATACACCCATACACACACATGTACACACTACACATACACACACACATACAAAACACGCAACTAAAAAATAACATAAATGGAATATTTTTTATTGATCTCTTTAATTTTTCTGACATTTTCAAGATGTATTTTTAAAAAAATTTTTTATTATTATTATTATTATTATTATTATTATTATTATTATTATTGCGTTTACTCCTAAAACATGTAGTCATGCTTTCCGTTGTTCCGTCCGTACCTCGCCTGGATTTATCCATTTATTTATCATAAAAATGGAAACGCCAGCTATGTCTAAATGGTTCAGATTTATACACTTAACGATTTTATATATCGTCTTTGTTTGTTCCGGATAAAAGCACTTAGATGATTTCAAATTACCTCGTGCATTCTTTTAAAAAAATAAAAATAAAAATAAAAATCCCATCTATAACATGCTAGAGAGATTGTTATGTTTATTATTATTATTATTATTATTATTATTATTATTATTATTATTATTATTATTATTATTATTGTTGTTGTTGTTGTTGTTGTTATATTTATTATTATTATTTTATTTTTATTTGTTATTTTAATTTTTATTGTAACTTCTACTACTCTAGTACTACTACAAGTACTAATGCTACTATTACTACTACTATCACTACAGTTTTATACCACCACTACTATTACTGTTACTAAAACTACTACCACTACTACAACAACTACTATTACTACTACCACAATCACCATTATCATTTTATGGACACTATTATTGTTATTACGATCACTGTCATTCCTGTTATTATTATTATTATTATTATTATTATTATTATTATTATTATACTACCATTTAACTCATCACAATGAATATAATCATTAATACTGTCGTTGTCACTGTTGTCGTTGGTGTCTTCATCGCTGCCTTTCGAACGTTCAACTCTTCGCCAATGTCATTATGCTGGGCTGCAAGTAACGATTTTTCAGTTGGCTCATACAAACATCAAACAGATCAGATACCATAGCTTACATGAAAAACATAGTAAACCTTTTTTTTTTTTTTTTTTCTTTTCTTTTCTTTCTTTTTAATTTATTTTTTTTTTTTTTTTTTTGTTGGTTTTTTATTATTATTATTATTAATTTTTTTTTTGGTCTATTCGTAATCGTTAAAGGCAACGATTATTTCTTACATGATTTCTCATTCAGATAAAATTGATTTCGTTTATAGTTTGTTTAGGATTAAATTGCCTTCTTAGATGAATTTATATTAAAGGGATGCGAGACTCGTTTTCCTCCGAGTGCATCATTATTGTGATATTGTGATACTAATCAAGGTTTTCTTTGCAGCTAATCGGTTTCAAAGTACAGATAAATAAATCAAGGTTTATCTTAGTTAAAAAAAAAAAGAAGATGAATGAGTAAAAAAGGAAGAAAAGAAAGAAAAACAAAACAAAACAAAAAAAAAACCCCCCAACAACCAACAAACAAAGCTAAACGAAAATAAATTGTAAAGATTATAAAGAAATAAAAAGTAAAATGAAATACAAATACCAGGAAAGTAAATCGTAGATTACTATTCTCCAAGATTAGATAATTTTCGTACCTATGTTTAAACTCAATTGAAATATCAGTACATAACCTCTTCTTCTTCTTCTGCATTTTTTTTTTATTTTTTATTTTTTATTTTTTGGACTGAAATGAAGTTTAAATTTTTAAGTTCATGTATGTATGTATGTACGTACGTGTGTACGTATGTATGTATGTATGTATGTACGTATGTACGTATATATGTATGTATATCTATGTAGGCATATATGTATGTATGTATATATGTGTGTGTGCATATCTAAAGATCTAATCTATCTATCTATCTATCTATCTATCTATATATTTGTTTTGTTTTTTATTTTTTCTGTGTTTTTTGTTTTGTTTTGTTTTTAAAAATGTTTTTGATTTATAATATTACAACATCAGAAAATTACGTCACCGGTTCGTCAAACATTCCCTGACAAATTCTAAATTACCGGACTCTTTCATGTGATAGATTTCATTGGATACGTCTTAAAGTGATCGAACCACACACACAAACGTTATTCATTAAAGTACTGAAGTACTACTGGTATGGTATAGTACAACAGTATGGTATGCTGCCCTATGTAGTGACTGGTATGGTATTATATAGTACAACAGTATGGTATGCTGCCCTGTGTAGTGACTGGTATGGTATTATATAGTACAACAGTATGGTATGACGCCATACGCACTGACTGGTATGGTATGCTATCGTATTTTACGGTGTAATATTAATATCTGTTTCGGCATTGGTATTGGTATTCGTATGGTATATTGGTATGGTATGGTACAGCAATGTGGTATGATGCTGTATGCTGTTTTAGTGGTATTGTGTGATATTTTATGGTGCAGTGTTAATACTGGAACCCAAGGAAAAGATTTTGTCAATTAATAATAATGATGATGATGATGATGATGATGATGATGATAATAATAATAATCAGAAGAAGAAGAAGAGTAATAATAATAACAACCACAACAAGTACATAATCAATAACAACAACAGCAACTACAACAACAACAACAGCAACAACAACAACAATAATAATAATCATAATAATAATAATCAGAAGAAGAAGAAGAAGAAGAGTAATAATAATAACAACCACAACAACCACATAATCAACAACAACAACAGCAACTACAACAACAACAACAACAATATTACTGCTACTACTACTACTACTACAATAATAATAATGAACATACAGAAAACAATAAAACGAGGTTTATTTATCAAAGTAATATCAAAAGGCCACGGAATACTGTGTTTTGATAATGCTTATAAACGTAGATTAAAAGTGAAAACTTATTCTCATGGGATTTATTACTTACAATAAAGGAAATCAATATCTTACGATTTCTTTAGACAAAGGGTATCATCATTGTTTGTTGTTTTAACTTAAACCGTGATTCTTGAATCTTACATTGTCATTCATGTCAGCGTAACTTTTGATGCTTATACTATTGCTACTACTTCTACTACTACTACTACTAGAACTACTACCACCACCACAACCACCACCATTACGTCTACAACTACTACAACTATTACTATTCTTATTATTATTATTATTATTATTATTATTATTATTATTATTATTATTATTACATCTATTACTACTAATACTATTGTTACTACTACTACTACTTCTACTACTATTACATTATTACTACTGTACTACCACCCATTACTATTACGACAACATTTACTACTACTACTACTACTACTACAGCTATGTATTAACTATTAAACTAACTAAATTATTAAACTATTTTATATACATTTATTTAATTAGATTAATTGAATTAAAGCATTGTGTGTTTATGTGTGTGTGAGTGTGTGTGTATGCGCGCGCTAATACATGTACACACATGCACATAAACACATATGTCTGTTTGGTATCAGATTCTAACGGTTTTTCTTGTGTTCTTGCATGAACCGAAAAAACGTATTCTCAGACATGTAATCATTTCCGTCGTAAACAGAGTTCAACGCAGGTGGGAAAAATCGTCTCCGTTGTCGCCAACCTATTATCTTCTTTTCTTTCTTTTAATTAAAATTATTCCCTTTTTTTTTTTTTCCTGCGGTTATATACCTAAAAATAACGACATCCATTTAGTTCCGCCCTTCGCAGATATCCCAGAATTAGGTGAACTTCACATCTGGGTGTGGCTGTGACGTCACTGAAACAATTATTTCCATGGTTTTTATAACAACGTCACATGTTGGTTCCCAGAAATGCTGCGCTTATCTTTATTTGTATTACTAATACTACTCGATTTTTTTTTTTTTCACTTAATGCTGTTTTGGGTAATTTTTTTTTTTTCTGAATAAAAATTAAAATTAAAATAAAATAAAATAAATTAAATTAAAGTCATGAAAATTGTCGTAATATTTGCCTTCTGTTACATCACTTTGGTAAGTTGAATATTACAAACTAGTCTAATAATTATCTGAATTGAAATGTATGCTTCTTTTCTTTTTTTTTTATCTTCCAGAAATTAGATAGTATATTTGTGTAGAAATAAGTTGAAGAAAATGTTATCTAACTAGGTTACGTACTTAAAATGTTCGTGATACTGAATTGTTAACAGATAGTATTAATTTGTTTTCTTACCTTACAACCGATTTTATTTATTTGTATGTTTCTTTATTTGTTTATTGTATTCATTTAATCATTATAATAATAAATAAATTAATTAATTAAAGATAAATAAATTTTTTAAACATATGTAAATAGATAGACACGTAGATAAATAGACAGACAGATAGATAGATAGAAAAAAAAATCAAATAAATAAATAAAAGATTACTAAGTGAGCCGATGAACAAACGAACAGATAAATAAATATAAATAAATAAATAAATAGATACAAACAAACAAACAAATAAACAATGCTTTAGCAGGAAATAGAGAATACATCTGGTGTCTACTTTCTGAATCCACTTAGCCTTGACATAAAAACCACATTTTATTTTTTTTATTATTATGTTTTTTCCTTAAAAATATTTTCGGAATATCGATCTTGTCCTTATGCGTTGCTTTTGGTGCACTAAGTTTATAAATGGTATACACTAATGGTTTGTTTTATCGACAGAGATTTTCTGATTTAATTTTTTTTTTGTTTTTTCTCCTTTCTTTATCACTTTATTAATTGATCTGCAATTTTAGGAGGAAATGAATTTTTTTTTAAATGCAGTGAAGTAATAAAATATTGACTGTTGATTATATAATTTTTGTATCTTTATTTTTTTTTTAAATATTTATCTTACAGACGTGAGTTCCAATCGTTAGAATACTGCTACTACTACTACTACTACTACTACTACTACTACTACTACTACCATTGCTGCTACTAACTACTATTACAGTTACTACTTCCACAAATACTAGTACTAATATTACTTCTGCTACAGTTAGTACTGCTTCTACTATTACTATTACTGCAACTATTTATACTACTACTACTACTATTACGACTACTACTACAATTACTACTACTACTATTAATAATAATACAAAATAAATATAAGAAGAAGAAGAAGAAGAAGAAGAAGACAGAGAAAACTGTTGCTATGGTAACATGAATGATGCTGAAAGATAACACACAGCTATTAGAGGTACATTTAGTTTTGTAAGAATAGTAATGATAGTAGTGGTATTAACAGTTGCAGTAGCAGCAGCAGAGCAGCAGTAGTAGATGTAGTAGTAGTAGTAGCAGTGATAGTAGCTGAAGGTGAAGTAGTATTAACAATGGTAGTACTTGTATTTGTAGTTGTATAAGTATTATATAATTATTATTATTATTATTATTATTATTATTATTATCATTATTATTATTATTATTTTATTATTATTACGACTACTACTACTACGACTACGACTACTATTATCATCTTCAGCAGCAGCAG
>CM022674.1:1960741-1968241 GCA_012295275.1 Chrysomallon squamiferum | reverse complement strand
TGGGGTGGAAGTACTCGACGTTGGCTCTTGACAAGTTGGCTACAACAACGCACAGTTCCTTGTCGTAATCTTCAAACAGCTGAAAAATAGTAAAATAAAATATAGATCTTTTCATCTCTCTCTCTCTCTCTCTCTCTCTCTCTCTCTCTCTCTCTCTCTCTCTCTCTCTCTCTCTCTCTCTCTCTCTCTCTCTCTCTCTCTCTCTCCACAGCTGTATGTCTGTTTCTCTGTCTTTCTGTATGTGTGAACATGTATCTGTCTAACTGTCCGTCGGTATATCTATTTTTATATACATTATTATTATTACTACTAATATTATTGTTATTATTGTTGTTGTTGTTTTTATTATTATTATACAGCACATTATTCCACGCTGTATATCTCTCTGTATATATATCAGTGCTCGCTCATACACACACACACACACGCACGCACACACACACATACACAGACACACACACAGACATACACACATATGTTTTCAAAATAATTTCCTACAAAACCTGTTCAAACGTCAGCGTCTTGCATCCGAGCCTTTTCTCTATTTCCGATTCGAGATACTTCTGGAACTTTCTGCCTGAATGCCAACCGAAGCTGAAGATGAGATTTGGAAGCAATGAGCACAGACCGCAGGACGCATCTACAACGGTGTTTGAAACAGTCTCTTAATTTGTGTGTATATATATTCATTTATATATATTTAGGTTACAAACTAGAAGGGGTTAACACAAACGCTGTGGTATGGGCTGTCGTGACTAACTTACCCAGAAATGATTCTGAGCTCAGTTGGTCAACTGTATTCTTCATTTCTCTTGGTGTCAGGCCAATCGCCATTAGCGTAGCAAACACGGCTCCTATGCTGACTCCTCCGAATCTCCTAAACTGACCATAGAAACCAAGCTCCTCAAAAACCTGAAACAGATGTTGATAGTAAATCTCTCTCTCTCTCTGTCTCTCTCTCTCTGTGTATCTCTTTGTCTGTCTCTCTCTGTCTCTGTTTTTCTCTCTGTCTCTCTCTGTCTCTGTCTTTCTCTTTCTCTCTGTCTCTGTCTCTCACTCTATCTCTATCTCTATCTCTCTCTGTCTCTCTCTGTCTGTCTTACTCTCTCTCTCTCTCTCTCTCTCTCTCTCTCTCTCTCTCTCTCTCTCTCTCTCTCTCTCTCTCTCTCTTTCTCTTTGTGTTTGTTTCTATGCGGTTATTGCCATCATCATTAACGTTATCATTATATAAATATACATTTGAGAAACTTTTATTTGAACTGTCGTTAATAATTAGAAAAATGACAGCATTACTTCTACTGCTACAACTACTACTACCACTACTACTACAACTAATAATAATAATAATAATGACACTGTTACTGTTATTATTATTATTATTATTTCTATTATTATTACTATTATTATTATTATTACGAAATGAAGAGTTAAAAAAAAAAAAAAAAAAACACTTGCTAACTTACTAACTAACTAACTGAGTAAATTTAAAAAATAACCTCCAGTACTCCGATATACGCAGTCCCTTTGGCACCTCCACCTTCAAATACAATATTTTCAAAAGAAATGTCGTACTGCTTCAGCTGAGAGAGGATTTCTTCTGCATCCGCCATCATCCGCGAACTTTCTGAGCCAAACTGAAACCAGCGTGTGTATTAAAACAGTGCTCGTTCCGCTGGTTACCGTACACCAAAACGATTTCCATAACTGATAATGTTAACTGGCGTCGTACGTGATGTTCTCCGTTTGCAAATTCAGCAACAGCATCAAAACGTGCAGCGACGACCGTGTTCATGACAAAAGCAGCGAAACAGATTCTTTACTTTGGAACCGCTTTTAAATACGATGAAATTAGTACTAGATATTAGAACGGGAAAAATATATATTTAGTTGCCCAGAGGTGCTGTTTTTTTTTATTACCCTTTTGGTGCGGAGAAACTGACACACACAGACGCACGCACACACAAACAAAACAACCAAAACAAAAACAAAAATAATAATAATAATAATAATAATAATAATAATAATAATCAGTAACAAAAAGTCTGTTTTTTGTTTTGTTTTTTTAAAGGCATATACCAGAAATGGAAAACCATGTGCTACAAGGTAACCCGCAGAAAATAAATCATTTCAACGTGTGATCATGTCTGTTACATAACACTCTGTCCAAACCACTTATCTCAGTCCAGGTGATTTATACGGAAACTTTCCTTTGTGTTCAAAAACTGTTACACTTGTCGCGGGTCGCATTATTACGTCACATAAATTATCATAATTGCACACTTCTGTAATTTCGAATGCTTTATTGGTTCTTGTGAGCGATTGAAAATTGTTCTTGTTGACTCTGGGACGTTTGTGTTTAGGAAATAAATACCAGACGAGCAATAAAATAGAATAAACAGAAAAGTATCTGTTTTGACAACATGATTTATTGATGAAATGTAGATAACACATCACATAAATGTATGTTCTTTTGGCTGTGAGAAGAAACGAATTCATCCATCGGATAATCTCTTCCTTTCTTCCTACATACATACATACGTACATAAATCATACATACATACATGCACATACACACACACACACGCACACACACACGCACACACACACACAGAGTGGAACCTCGGGTCACCAAAGCCTCGAAAAGCACGAACTGATCGACTTACGATGGCTAAAACCGCCATATTTAATTTATGTTAATTAACTAATTTTATAGATTATACCTAAGAAGGCTTTTCTCTGCAGGATTCATTAAGACTTATTTGTGTAAATTACAGTTACAAAGCCTTTGTTCCAGTTATTTGGCCGATTAAAACGGTTTATCGAAACGACTAATAATCGATCGGATTTTAGCCATTATAAATGACGTCACACCATTGTAATGACGTAATATAATTACTGTAGCCTGCGATTCTCGGTTCTCGAAACTACATACTTAGTCATTTGACGGAGATGGTCAAATGTTATTGAATTTTCTACTGGATTGTATTCGATTTGAAATAATGTGTTGTTTCGTCGTAAAATTTTATGCAATTTGAAACAGTTACTGGTATTTAATAGAACGTTATATCAGAGGATTATGGAAGATAATCTCAAAACAATTATATGTATGTTTAAATATACCTGTACTTATGTGTGCGCGTCTGTTCTTTTGTATATATGTTGGTATGTATTCACATGCATGTACGTATGTGCATATGTACGTTTCTAAATGTGTTCATTTCTGTTATAGTTCAAAAAAGAAAAGAAAAAGTAAAAGAAGAAGAAGAAAATTTAATTAATATACAACACAGAATTGATTCAAAATTAGTTTTATTTACAGCAAACAGTTAACCAAATAAATAAAATTATTAAAATTATTTTGTATTAAAAAGAAATAAACAATAACAGATAAGTTTGTTAATGAAAACAGCGAAGCACGTGCGTAAAAATGTTCTGGAACTTCTGTTTACCATCTCCATTTCTTTATTATTATTTTTTTCTTTTCTAATCTTTTTTCTATTTCTTTCTTTATTATTACTTTTTTTTCTTTTTTCTCACTCATTGGGTAAGTTCAAACAGGTACATACAAACATATAGTATAAGGCACTGTGAAAAGTGTGCACTTACATAAATAAATCATTTATGTCTATGTTTATCTTCATAAAATAAAAAAATAAAATATATAATAAAATAAACATATAAACAACCAAAAAACAACCAAACATTAATAAAAAAATAAAAATAAAAAAATATAATAAAATAAACAAACAAAAACAAAAAAAAAATTAATAAAAATAAAAAAATAAATAAAAATAAATAAATAAATTAAATAAATTAAATTTAATTAAATTTATTAAATAAAACTAAATTAAATTAAACAAACAAACAAACAAATAAAACGTTAAAGCAACGACATCATCATCATCATCATCGTGAACTGTAAAGTAGCTAAAGTTGACAGGACATCCCCGACGTTGTAGCCGTGGTATACTGGACTGCTGTGTCTTGCTTGTTAACGAACACAGTTTGTCTGACCAAGAACACCCACGACAAAAAACCTGAATTACCGTATTAATCAAAATAACGTTTACAGGACACGAATGAACTAATGGAGACAAACTGACAGACGTACAGATGAACTGAAAGTCCGCGGAGATGAATTGATGAATGGATTAACTGATAATATAGACAGACAGTATAACATACTCACAGACAAAAAAGATAGAAAGAAAAAATCGTACAAAAAGACGTACAGACAGACAGGACGTATTGGGGTTGGCAGGAAGAAAAAAAAACTTGATTATTTTATTTATTTATTTATTTATTTATTTATTTATTCATTTATTTATTCAATTTGTTATTTATGTATTTATGTACTTATTTATTTACTTATCTATGCATAGTTAATCTCATTGCATCAGTTCATCTGCATCCAAATCAGTTTTAAAGGAAACAACAAAACAGCTACAGAATCGTTAATACAAACCGAGTTTTCCAGAAAAATAAAAAAATAATAATGAAACAAATCAAAACTATATCGGCCATACTTCGGCTCAGTCTTTGACTTTCCCTATGAGATCAGCCGGGGTAAAACTGAAGGGAAGTAACTCTTTGACCTTCATCACTCGGTATGTTTTGTCGGGTTTCGTCATATAAACATCCCAGTCAAGTCCAAACTGAAGTGAAACACACACAAAAATAAAAATAAAAATAATAATAATAACATAATAAATAAAATAAATATATAATAACAACAACAACAACAACAACAACAACAACAACAACAACAACAACAACAACGACAACGAAGGATTAAGAACATATGTTGGGTACTTATTCTTTTATTTCTGACTGTAATAATAATAATAATAACAACAAATTCAACCACAACGACGACAACGACAATAATGACAATGAAAGTAACAACAACAATAATAACAAACACAACAACAACAACAACAACAACAATAATAACAATGATAACAACAACAACAACAACAATAATAATAACAATGACAACAACAACAACAACAGTAATAATAATAACAACAATGACAACAACAAAGACAACAACAAAATAATAATAAATTACATAAACGCGTTATGCAACAAAGATGGGTCAGAGTTACCGAGGGGGGACACAGTTGAACTGGAGTACTGAGGTACTGAGAAAACGTGATACTCCAATGACGTATATTCATTCACACAGAATCAGCCGTATCACGTATCACGGCAACACACGCGAACCTCACAGAAGTAACACGATACAACAAACTGTGACTGTACATAACGTCTGGGGCGTTACATCGAAAATAACGTGATACTGTTCTTTATACCTGGTTTCGTATATCTAATACTTTTGTTTGTTTAGGTGGTAATCTCGTTCTGAAGGTTAACACATCTTTTTTTTTTTTTTTTTTTTTTTAAATCTGATATCTAAGTTTAAAATTTCGTAGGCGTTTCCTCGATTTAAGCAGCTTTAGCGCAGAGGTTTCACACAAAGATATAACTACGTTAATTAATTTTTTGTTTTAATGAAAAAAAATGATAATAATAATAATGATGATGATCATGATGATTATCATGATGATGATGATAGTGATTATAACAATAACGATTATGATTATGATGATGATAGTGATTATAACAATAACAATAATAATTATGATTATGATGATAATGATGATTATATCAATAAGAATAATAATGATGATGATGCTTATTATTATTATTATTATTATTATTATTATTATTATTATTATTTAAATAGGCTAGGGAATCTATATCAAAGTGCGATGCACTTAAGTCCAGGTGTGACGTATACATTTACGGTGAGTAAAGAATATTTTATGACCTTGACTACGAAAACAGTCGGACTGTTTATCAGAGGGGAGATTACGTAGGTCAAGTTGACTTTATATCACTTGACACTGGAAAATATATCACTTGAAACCCGACAGTTGATAGCGACATATTAAATTTGACAAATGTTTTAAATGGAAAAGAGAATTGAAGAATCTCTCTCTCTCTCTCTCTCTCTCTCTCTCTCTCTCTCTCTCTCTCTCTCTCTCTCTCTCTCTCTCTCTCTCTCTCTCTCTCTCTCTCTCTCTCTCTCTCACACACACACACACACACACACAGACAGACAGGCAAAACAGACAGACAGACTGGTAAGAAAGTAAAATAAAATAAAATAAAAATTAATTTAGCGTATTTCTATTTAACAACAAAACATCAAAAATGTATTCTTTGATTTTCCAGACTTTTGGATGAGCATAACAGAATATATATATTTTTTTTTCAAATTTTTACTTAATAAATAACAAAATAAATAAATAAATAAATAAATAAACAAACAAACAAAAGGGGACGTTACCCTTGCCAGAGCAGGGACACTCACCTCTACTAGAAACTGCCGACACGGTCCACAAGGAACAATGAAAGTTGTTTTTAGATCACTGTAATTAAAGTTACCTGCATTACACAAATAATTGTAGTGAACAAACAGTCTAAATATTACTTTTCGAGATTATAAGCTTTGCTAATAATAAAGTGTTATAATAATAATAATAATAATAATAATAATAAAGTAAGATAATCGTGACGTCATTTTTTTCGTACTGATAACAAAACACTCGTGACACCATTTACTCGATATTCACAAGATAATCGTGACGTCATTTTTTTTTATTCGTTGTCATGACGTCATATCGTATATGAGGAAAGTAAAAAAAGAAAGAAAACTGCCAAATGGCCATTTTGCAATGATTAATTCACTTTTTGCTTATTATACCAACATTACCCTTTAGCAAATCGTGGCTACGTTATCGATACTATCACTATCCGTTTTACCTTTAACATTTAACATCTACAAATATTCTAGAAGGAAAAGCCACCGACAGATTGCATTTATTTCCAGGTAAAGCCCTCCCCTCTTGGCAACACGCGATGTTTTATGTGTACGTTTTATGACGAGAAGAAACACAAACCATTGTTTCTAACAAAGTGTCAACTATTCATGTCTCACACTACTCGTTTTCTGTCAAGTATTAATTCTGAAGCAATTTATTTTAGTAGTATTATTTATTTGTTTGTTTTCTTTTCTATTACGTCACCCCATCTCTCTCTCTCTCTCTCTCTCTCTCTCTCTCTCTCTCTCTCTCTCTCTCTCTCTCTCTCTCTCTCTCTCTCTCTCTCTCTCTTTCATTCTCTCTTTATCTCTTTCTCTCGTTCTCTCTTTCTCTTTATCTTCGCTTTCATTCTCGCTCTCTCTCTCTCCCTCCCTCCCTCCCTCCCTCCCTCACACACACATCCCCACGCTCTGCCATCGTGTATAAAAATTACATCCGGGTTCTCACCTAGCTATAGCAATTGCAGTGAATTCGCGGTAACCCTCCGAAACGGCTTTCACAATGGCGGTCCTCTCCGCGCAGATGGTCAAACCATAGGACGCGTTCTCCACGTTGCAGCCTGGAAGAAAGTTAACATGTCAGTAAGGTAAGTTCTGTACCTCTACACACA
>CM022674.1:1938241-1955741 GCA_012295275.1 Chrysomallon squamiferum | reverse complement strand
CAGCAGTTTCTATAAATAGCCACAGTACTGTATAGTGACCAGCAGTTTCTATAAATACTGGCAGTAGTTCTTAGTGATTCCCAACATTGGGCCATTTGAATATAACGGGGTTGCAATTTGAAAGTGATATAATACAACCAAACTTCCAGTTAATTTCACCTACATATGTTATCGTTAATCTGGCAGAACCTGCCAATTTTTAGCTTTGTTTAATTAAAAGATTTCTGCTTTATATTACAGTAATTACACTTTCACAAAACTCAGTTTGTTTTTATATCAAAAGGGGACATAACCATTTTTTTTTTAGATGTTGAGATGGGGCATGGAGCAAAAAATGTTGGGGACCACTGGTGTATAATGAGCAGTTGTTTCTATAAATAGCAGCGGTGCTTATAAATAGCCAAACACTAATGTATAGTGAGTAACAGTTCCTATAAACAGAGACAGTAAGAGTATAGTAAACAAGTTTCTGTAGACAGAATCAGCTGTGTATACTGAACAGCAGTTTCTACAAATAGATACTTATGAAAACCGAGTATAACCATTATAGTAAATGTTGTTACGAACACTGTGAAATCCTGTAACTAACTATAAACAGCACCGGTTATGAAAACAGCTCTTGCTACAGATATCAACTTGGCCTGAACTGTGTACATCACGCACATATTTACTTGTTTATTTTAATGCACCAACCTTCACTACTAATAAAGTGTGACAAATAACATAAGATAGCTGAATGACTAGTTTGTTAATGAGACTGCCATATTCTTCTTTTTTTTTTTTTTTTTTAAAATGAAAACAGATAAATGACTACTTATTTTATTAGGCTTACAAGGATGATCTGAGTTTGAGAAATACTTTGCAGCTAATGACTTCTGTTTGCTTGGATTCCTGTTAAGGATTGACATCCACTGCTTTGGTAACTGTTTAAGCCATTTCACCACTGGCGACATTCTCTGGATTCTCTCCTTGTCAAACTTTTTTTTGTTTACTCCTGAAATAAATAAACAGACATTGATTAATGGACAGATGAATGGACGGGTGGGTGGATAAATGAACTGATGAATGAAAAAGATTTAAATTTTGTTAGAAGAATATTTAATAAATATATATATATTATATATTTCATTAACTGTTTGCAGCATAAATAATCATATATTACAGGTACTGAACAATTTACCCAGCATCTGGAAATCAGGAAAATCCAGAAAACTGGCAATTATTTATTATTATTATTATTATTATTATTATTATTATTATTATTATTTATTATTATTATTATTGTTATTGTTATTATTAAGGGACTACTTTTATATTATATGCTGCATTAGACATTTCTGTTACATACACATTGAACGGTTTAAGTGATACTGTTGCTGAGTAGAGGAAAATCTCTCACAGAAGATATTATTCCTGTCAAATTAAATTTTTATTTTTTTTTATTTTTATTTATTTAATTTTCATCTGATATATTATACATGATATTGTAAGAAATTTAAGTGTTTTAGGAAGTGTATTTATTTGTACAGATATCACTTAAATAAAATTATGTTATTTCTTTTTGTTGTTTAAATTTCATCCTATTTGTTATAGATCATATTCTCTATAGATAACTTAAGATTTTTAATGGATTAAAAAAAATGTATTTAGTGTGTATCTAGAAATCTGGAGCACCTCCAGTCCAAAGCTTGCCAGATAAATGGTTCAGTACCTGTAATAGCTACAGTGGTATAGAACTATCAGTTATTAAAAACATTTGGTAAACCTGTTATTCAGTATGGGTTGGATTGGGATTTTGATCACGATGAGGCCTGAGGACCAACTCCTGTAATGACTGAAAATAATAATAAAATAAAATAATAATAATAATAATAATAATAATAATAATAATAACAATAATAATAACAATAATAATAACACCAACAACAGTGATGATTTCACATATAAAGTCAGAAAACAAAACCAAAAATGTTATTTACACAATAAACATAATAATCATTATGTAATCGCTGATGTTTTGTGCAGGTTTTGCTTGCTGTTGGTTTTGTTTGTTGTTTGTATTACTTCCTAAACTGAACTTGTTGCAACATGGAAACCAAAAACAAAACATACACATAATGATAATCATATTTTGACTTGATTAACGTCTGATTTGGTATGTGTTGGATATATATACATAAACTAACCAACAGCTATTGCATTTTACCAGTTATAAAATTTCCATTACACACTCTTTTATGATCCGAAAGCTCTTGTAATGCACATTCGTCGTTTGACAGATGCCTTGAATCGTAATTTCGGAATTATAGCAACCTCCATTTACGTTTGTATTATTTTCCTTCAAAAACTAATGCGCACACCAATAATTACCAACAAACAAAGGAAATCTCAAACAAGGACACTATTATATTTATTTAATTACTTATTTTGTTGTTGTTGTTGTTGTTGTTTTGTTTTGCTTTCTTAGCTTTTTGAACATCTGTTGTTGACGAAGTGTCAACAACAGTATTTACCGTAAAGAACCATAAAATCTTTGTTTACGTTCTTTTTTTTTTCACACCGACAGCCTTCAGTGTATCAGTCTTGTTTCTGTCTTAATATAAATAAAAATATCAACATTCTCAGAATTACAAAATTAAAACAATCCAAAAAAATTAAAAC
The DNA here is from genome assembly GCA_012295275.1 of Chrysomallon squamiferum. Classification (NCBI taxonomy): domain Eukaryota; kingdom Metazoa; phylum Mollusca; class Gastropoda; order Neomphalida; family Peltospiridae; genus Chrysomallon; species Chrysomallon squamiferum. The sequence continues at coordinate 1,953,080 of CM022674.1, read as the reverse complement.
TATAATTCTGATAAAAGGAACAGAGACTGTATGGTCAAAAATATAAAGACTGAATCCGTTTGCGATCTCTTAGAATGCCATTACTATCTAGTAGTAGTATTAGCAGCAGCTGTAGTAGTAGCAGTAGTAGTAATTATTGTAGAAACAATAGTAGTAATACTTATTGAAATAGTAAATATAACAGCAATATCTGTAGTGTTAGTATTAACTGTTGTTATAGTAATTGCAACAGTGGAAGTAATGGCAGTAACAGTTCAGGAGTACAGTAGTAATAGTCTCTCTCTCTCTCTCTCTCTCTCTCTCTCTCTCTCTCTCTCTCTCTCTCTCTCTCTCTCTCTCTCTCTCTCTCTCTCTCTCTCTCTCTCTCTAACTCTCTCTCTCTCTGAGTCACGTCCTCGGTAAAGATATGAATCATACACACGCAGAGTATTGTAAATAATTTTGTATCACTCACTAAAAACGAGCTCTGTTGACCTGTGATAATTTTCACTTCACGGGTGGCTGTTATATTACATCTATTGTGAAAACATTTCTCCAGTAAAGGTATCAACAGAGAAATTAAATCTTTTGAATACAGGTCCCAAAAAAAAAAAAAAAAAAAAAAAATTGTTTCACCCGCCACCAATCAACCATGTCTTTCAGACGTTTTAAAATCGACTTGTGATTCAAAAACGTATTCATGCGAGAAATTTTTATTTTTATTTTATTTTATTATTTTTTTTAAAGTCTTAATAATATGAAGGGAAAAAAAAAAAATAATAATAAAAGAAATAAAAGTGGTAAGGATAGCGGAAAAAATATAATATGTCATATGCCGGTCTCTGAACGTAGCGAGAGAAATTATCGTTCTTTCTTCCCATTGTGTGGCGGTCGCGTCGCACTTTGCCGTACGTTCCCACGCTCCTCGGAACAGTGCAACAGACGGCAGTCAGACCGTGTGTGGGTATGCGAGATTCGGCGAGAGCGTTCTGCACCCACTGTTAACGCCGTCTGCCAATTGGTCAAAAGTCAGGAGAAGGTCGCCATGTTGCTCATACCGCGAGCCCTTGCTGTCAATCAAAGGGGGATAAGTGGACGTAGATAGTCGGCACGCGCGCACTTTATAATATCGTCACTGTTCAGTCCTGTGGGAAAACTCCGCCTCTTCTAAAAATATTCCCAGGGTGTCTGATGTCGACTGCGTAGCCACTGCGATGACCCCGAGGTCGCCGTCACTCGTGCGTTGTATTTTATCGCCTCTCCGTGTAGAAACCCCCCCCCCCATCCTCCAACTCTTACCATTTGCCACCGCCGACGTCTTTAACAAACAAGTTGCCTTCTGCTCGATTTGGCGTGTGCGCCAGGTACAGTGCAGGAATTTACCATACAGAATTCCTAAGACAAAATGAAGGGCGAAATAAAATAAATAATAATAAATAAATAAATAAATAAATAATAATAATAATAATAATTATAATAATAATAATAATAGTTTGAAGTTTTTATTAAGTAAAGAAAAAACAAAAAAGAAATGGTATTTCAAACGCATATCTTTTGTCGTTAAAATGTTTCGTTATACTTTCGACAACATAAATTTTTTGTTGATTAAAAATATAACAACCATAATAATAATAATAATAATAATAATAATAATAATAATAATAATAATAATTGTATTTTTAGTAGTAGTAGTTGTAACAGCAGCAACAGTAATATTAGTAGTACTAGTAGTAATAGTAGTGGTAACAGTAGTAGCAGTAGTAGTAGTAGTAGTAGTAGTAGTAGTAGTAGTAGTGTGGTGATGGTAATAAATAACAACAACGAAAACAATAAATAAATTAATACAATCTGTTATTCAAAAAAAATTCCAGGACTCAACATTAATAACAAACAAAAGAAATAATAAATAATAAAAATAATCCCAGATTATCACGCTGTCTTTCATGTTTGAATGTGTTAACAGATGTCAATCTTCCAGCCTCGTTTTCATTCACATTGATTTCCTGTCGCGACCACGTTACTAATCGCATTAATTTTGCATTAAGAAACAGCCTCGTTTTCATAATTTGATGTTAATTGTGTTACGTTCATTCAAACAGTTACGGAATTTGCAATATTCAACCTCGTTCTCATGTTCACAAGTTTACAACAATGCGTACAAGCATCCTAATACAATTAACCTCATAAATATGCATGAGTTAACGTCATCACGCCCCTCCAAGTATAATTAGCCACATAAAACGTAATGTTCAGTTTCGCTTTCATGTTTGAAATGTTAATGACATTATGTACATCCTAATTATGTTAATTACGTTTCGACCGCATACACATACATTATGACAGTCAGGCTCATTTTTCATATTTGAAATGTTAACGACATTAGTACACTATAACACATTTGATGTTGTTTTGGAATTCAAATGTTAATAACATTATGCTCATCCTAGTATAACAGGCCACATAATTTATAATATAGTGACTCGTTTTCATTTCATATTTGAAGTATGAACGTCTTTTTCTACACCCTAATATAATTAACTTCATAAATATTCATATGTTAATAACGTAACGTCCATCCAAGTATAGACTAGCTACATTTATTACATTATCCAGCCTCGTTTCGGTATTCATATGTTAGCAACATTACGTTCTTCCTACATATGGCTAGAATGTAATATTCAGCGTCGTTTTCAGGTTCATATGTTAAAAACATTGTGTTTTTCCTACTATAACAAGAATATAATATTCAACCTCGTTTTCAGATTCATAATTTTAATAACATTACGTTCTTCCTGCAATAACTCGAACATAATTATAATATTCAGCCTCGGTTTGATATTCTTATATTAATGACGTTACGTTCATCCTGGCATAATCAGAACACAATTATAATACTGAGCCTCGTTTTCGTATTCACACGTTAACGGCAACGCGTTCTCGCTGGTGTAATCGTTGGCTGCGCGACTGTTAATATCGATTACATCGACATCAAAGTCAACGAGACAATTCACACGAAACAAACGGCTTGAAACCAGCCATGACGGAGACAGGCGCGACAAGTTTGGACAGAGGGGAGAAAACCGACGCCATCTTGGCGAAAGATGCCGACTGGGGCCGAGTCGTCAATAGACTGGTTATTAAACGATTACCTCTGCAGTTCTCTGCTATACTCTGTCAATCACGGAAGGGATGGACGATGGCGCCCCCCCATCACCACCCCACCCACCATCCCACCCCCTGCAGGGTTCTCGGGTAGAAAACAAGGGTTAAGTAATTAACAAGTGAGGAGCAAAAAGAGTTAAGTAGGTGACACCTGTAGCTGATCAAAGAGGAGTTTATAACTGCGGTAATCAAGACTGCGAATCCCGCCGATTTTTTTTTTTTTTTTTTGGTTAACACTGCAAGAGCAGACGAACAGTCGTTCAACACTTATGGGGGGGGGGGGTAAAGTTACTGATACGAAAGATAATTTTTTTAATTTTTTTTTTTCTTTATCTTATTTTATTTTATTATTTTTTAAAAATTAATTACGATTCTAATAATTAGTTTCTGATCAAAATAAAAAAAAGCTGCATTAATATTAATAGCTAAAACATGTATGCTTGCAAGCTTGACACCGAAGATGATTCAGATTTGTCGATTTGCCAGATTTGTGAATATATCCTAAATTATATATATATATATATATATAATATAGACAATAAAAATTGTATTTTTAGCAGATAGAAATTAATACATTTTTAAAATTCGTGAAATACCTATAATACAGGATGAATGTTAAAAGAAAGTGAACTAAATAACATAATTTTATTTAAAAGTCACAGGTACATATAAATACACTTTTTTATAATATATATGAGATATTTTACTATTAATAATATTATTATTATTATTATTATTATTATTTTATTATTTTTCGTTTACATAATTGTTATCCTTAAATTCGTAAGACAGTTTGCATAAATTAAAAAATGTCGGCAGTCTCATCTTCAAATGTACCGAAACAGGTGCGTGAAAACGAGGTCAGAAAAACGCGCAGACTGATTTCACTGCACAGTCGTCATCTCTGAATATTCGGCTGGTGACCTGTGACCCATGCTAGACGCTTCGCGCGTGCCAGTTTTTATTACACCTGTAAACAGCGAGAGTTCATCGGAAACGACCGAAAAAGAACAGAAGTACACGTGTACTGATGTTACTAGTGTTTTAAACGCCAAACGCTTTGAGAGACGAGAATAAATATATATGTATACAGAGAGACAGACACAAGTACACACGTCCAGACATAAAAATGTGTATTTCATACATACTCAGACACACATATACACAGACACACACATATACATACATACATACATATATATGCATATATACATACATACATACACACACATACATATATACATACACACACATACACATATACATACATACATACATATATATGCATATATACATACATACATACACACATACGTACATATATATATACACATATACACACAACAATAACAATAATAATATTAACCATAATAATAGCAATAATAATTACAATAACAATAATACACAGCAGTTCGTATGTATTAAACATTTTCTTTGACGTTTAATAAGAAATTTAACTATTGTGGTTGTTGTTGATGATGATGCTACCACTGTTGTTGATGTTACCACAAAGAACTCATTAAATTTTGAAAGCTGTCTCTTGACGCTAGAAAATCATGACGTCATCAGTAACAAAGGTAAAACCATATATATATTTTTTTACAGTTTTAAGATACTAGGTTTCAGTTATTTTATATTACGCGTATGCCATGTGTAAGCAATAAATAAAACGATACAAAAAAAATAAATAATAAAGGCGGGAAAAGCAACATTAATAAAAAAAATAAAAAAAAATCATTATTAAAGGTAAAAGGAAACGTGTGTAAAGCATGAAATAAATAACTGAAATTCTAGATGTTTGTGTTAATGTCAAATAATGTGTTTGGGAATAGGTGTAAGTGAGTCCGTGTGTGTGTGTGTATGTGCGTGTGTGTGTGTGTGTATATATATATATATATATGTATGTATATGTATATGTATATATTTGTGTGTGTATGTGTGTGTATGTATGTACAGACACACAAATATATACACATACAGACACACAAATATATACATATACATACATATATATATATGTGTGTGTGTGTGTGTGTGTATATATATATATATATATATGTATATATGTATATATTTGTGTGTCTGTATGTGTGTGTATGTATGTATGTATATATATATATATATGTGTGTGTGTGGGTGGGTGTGTGTGTGTATATATTTGTGTGTATGTGTGTGTGTATGTGTGTATGTATATATCTATATGTGTGTGTGGGTGTGGGTGTGTGTGTATATATATATATATATATGTATATGTATATATTTGTGTGTGTGTATGTGTGTATGTGTATGTATGTATGTATGTATGTATGTATATATCTATATGTGTGTGGGGGTGAGGTGGGGGTGTATATATATATATATATGTATATGTATATATTTGTGTGTGTGTGTGTGTGTGTATGTATGTATGTATGTATGTATGTGTGTGTGTGTGTATGTGTGTGTGTATGTATGTATGTATGTATATATATATATGTGTGTGTGGGTGTGGGTGTGTGTATATATATAATTATCCTGTTTGATCGAAGACACTAATCGGAGAAGAGGAAGTTATTTATGTGTTGTATATTTTGCTGTGGTTTTCCAGGTTTTAATCCGATTATGCTAAGAGAGGATTTCCTTTCTTATCTTTTTAATTAATCACATTTTTTTTTTTTTTTTTTTTTCCACCAATTATTATTCTCGAAACATACACGTAACCAAACCATGCCTAGTCAGATATACATAATAAATATTTATACTTGACAAACACTTGGATCAATGAAAAGCCCAGAAACCTCATTTTTTTATTTTATTTTTTTAGTTAAGACTTTTTTCCCTTTATAATGAAATTAATCTCATTTTGATTTTCTTGTCCCCCTTTGTTGTTTCTCTTCAATTCCTTTATTTTGCTTAAAAACACACACACGAACATCAACACTCACAAATATCAATCAACACACACACGCACGCACGCACGCACGCATGCACTCACACAAATACAATGCACAGTCACACAAAATTAGAAATGAAGGAACTAATAAAACCAAAAGATAATAAAACAATCACATTTTTTTTAAATCATTTTTTAATAAAGTTTAAAAAAAAATAAACTCGCATTGTTTTTTCCTTTGTCGAGTTATCACAGAAATTCAGATTTGAAAACAAACTGCCACCTGTCAGCCCAGTACAGACAACATCTGGTCCCGCGTTACATTTTAAAGAAAGGAATGAAGAAAGGAAGGAAGGAAGAAAGGAAGAAGTGAAGAAAACAGATGGATATAACAGACAGAAAGATGTTTGATTTCAAGCTGGTGTAGTAGAAAAATAAACAGAATGAAAAAAAAAAGAAAAAAAAAAAAAAAAGAAAGAAAATATAAGGTTGACAGACAAAGGTAAACAAAGAAATGAGCTTCAGAAAGAAAACAAAACACAAAGAAAAGAGATGTATGTGTGTGTTTTTAAACTGCCTGCAGTTAAATTTAAAAACATTAAGACCCACACACGGACACGCACAGACACACAAAACAAACACGCACACGCACAAAGAGACACGATGACAGCGATCAAACACTTTGTTCAAGTTTGTGACGTCACCAGTTTTCATTTTTCAAATAATCCGGCGGAGTAGTAAAAATACGTCAATAGCACTAGGTCGACATTACGTCCGGAGAACAATACACCGCGCACCTGGCACACAACAACCGCTCAAATACGTCCCACCGCTCGTCATTCCTGAAATCGACCAATCACCAAGGCCGCCACAGCTTCTCGTCTCTGAATGAACAGCGCGGCGAAGTCGCGGTCTGTCTCGATTTCTGGTCGCACGCTCTGGAATAAGGATGCTGGCGAAGTGTCGTCTGCTTCGAGGTCAAAGGTGAAGTCGTCGACGACAGTTGGCGTAGTTGCGATCGCTTGTGCGCGGGCGCGTGCTCTTCTTTGTCCGAGTTTGAAAATCTCGACTGGTAAATGTTCGTTATGCACCGCAATCCATTGTTCCCACCGCGCACCACCACCTGTGGGCTGCTCGAATTTGAATCCCGGGTTCCCGCCAAAAAGTCCGTTTCGCACTGACGGACGGCCGCCATGGATGACGGGATTGGTGTCGACTGAGCGATGGGCATGAGTAGATGGTATCCGTCCGAGTTGACTGTCTGCCTGTAGGCGGACGACATCGTCGACTCCGGTATTTGAATGTTCAGCTGCTTGGCTACGTTGTCGTCGATGTCGTTTTGTCCGCTCGGAGAAGAAGAAGACAGGCGAGAAGAGTATGACGGAGAGGCGTTGCCGCTGATGATGTTGTTTGCTGCTGCCGTCTGAGTGCCGACGACGGTCAGGCACTCCGAGAGGTGTTGATTGAGGTTGTCGCGAATTCTTGTATCGACGCCGTTGGCGTTGTCGATGTATTTCATGACCTCGCCGGCGCATTCGGAGAAACCCGCTCGGTATTTCCCGGCCACTGACGGGCTGGTTGCCATGACGTTGACGCATTGCTGGCGTTGTACGTGTTTCAAGTACTTCACTGTCATTTCCAAGATGTCTGCTTTTTCCAGTCTGGAAAACTGAGCTCCCTTAAAGACGAAAGATACAAAATAAAAATTAGACTACATTGTTGAAAATACAAAACGAAAAATTGATTCTAAATTCACAATAGACAAAACTATTTGAGTTCAGACATCTGTCAAAATTTTGAGACAATAAAACAGTTGACACAAGGTGGATAAGTTCTAGGAAATTAAAGCCACAATTTTTATAATTACTATGAATGTAGGAAAAATAATTAACTAATAAAATTTAATTAGTGTCAATAAAACAATTATTCAAATGGTCCTAGACTGAACAGTCCGTTATAATGTAAACTATCATATTTAATTTTTAATTTTTATTTATTTGAAAAATGCTCCGAGCTAGATAACGAATCAGGAAGAACAGTAACATCCTCTATAAACCTTTTATAAAACACACACACACACACACACACACACACACACACACACACACACATACACACAGACCAATACACATTTGACGCTTACTTATTACATTTATGAATACTTACATCTTGTTTCATGGCTTCAAGCAAAAGTCGTTTCAATTCACTGAGGCTGCAGTTGATTCGCTCACGTCGTCGTTTTTCAACCAATGGCTTATTAGTCTGTCAACAAAGAAAATAAAAACATAAATACACAACAGTCTTCAAAGTTAAAACTTTTATTAACATTAATATTAATGGCTAAAGACTAAAATGTTGAACTTGATTTTTTTAAATAATTTTGTTAACTTAGCGTTAAGTTTCATGTTGTTATAAAAATTAAAAAAATAATAATAAAAAAAAATTAAAAAGAAATATGATTGTCTGTGAATTTAAATTTAATTGAAAAATGAAAGAAAAATAAACAAAAAGAAAAGATAAAAATTTTAAAATTTGCAGCTGACTATCATACGATACATGTAAACAAAGATAACAAATAAAAAAAAATAAATAAAAAAATATCTCTATTCATTTCTTTCTTTAAAATTGAATTGCATTGTTATCTTTAAAAGTGTTCTGAAACATCAAAGAAAAACATAAATAAATAAACAAAAAATAAACAAACAAATAAATAAATAAATAAAATATTTAAATCAAAAACTTACTCTTCGCGAAGGCAATCTCTCGGCCGGACTCGTTTCCGCTGAATCTAACATGATTTCTTTTCTTTCTTTCTTTCTTTCTTTTCTTCTCTTTTTCTTTCTTGCTCTGTTTACGGACAGATGTTAACTGATCCAAGTCGCAGCACAGTAAGACTTTTTTTTAAAAACAAAGTTCTCGTCTCCCACGATACAGCCGGCCTTTTTATACCCCGGTCCACACGCCTCTTACAAGGTGCGAAAGAATGCCTTCCAGTTTCCCACGGTAGCTACCGACACGAACAGCCAATCAGCGTCCAGGACACACCGCTGGGGACTGCATCGGCATGCGACACGCGCCGTCTGATTGGCCAGCGGACAGATGTTTCTCGAAAAGCGCCAGACCGCTGTTTCGGAATGTCACTTGTACGACGCGTTCTCTTGAAAAAAAAAAAAAAAAAAAAAATTAAAAACACAGTACGGGATAAAAATAAGGGACACGTGTATCGGCGCGCGATCCGAAAAGTGTGGGAAAACCCCTCCCCCTTTGCCTCTCTCCCCGTCGCAGATCGCTGGGCACCACCGCCATTCTTTCTAGCCGATTGCTGTACTAAAAAGGAAATAATTGCTTGACGCGTAAGTTTATTCGCAAAGCAAGGGCCGTGCGCGGGTAACCCGGTCGTTTCGACTAAAATTGAAACCCTTCGTTTACCGAGCCTGGACAAGTGGCGTACGACAGAACCGTGGGAAATAAAAAAAAAAAAAAAAAAAAAAAAGAAAAAAAAAAAAAGACAGAAAAGACGGCTACAATTATATGGAGGTAAACAAGCGCTGTTCGCCTCACAAGCCCCCTCCCCTCTCCTCCACCCACCTCCAGAGCCTCACGTCCCTCATACGTCATCCAACAGAAATACCCCCCGCCCATACAGCTCACGTCCCGGTTACGTCATCCAACAGAAAATAGTGGCGCCCGTTATTGTTCCTCGTATGCGGCGACGTAAACATTAATTAATTACGTGACAGCGGCCTAAATGGCTTTGATGATAACGTCACGTCTGTTTACGGTGGATTGTTACTAAGTAAAACACGCAAACGCACACGCATACGCACGCACGCACGCACGCACGCACGCACGCACACCGGACACACTTGGAAGTTAAAATAGTATTACGAATAGATTTATATAAACATCTGTGTCTAGTACATAAGCATTTGTAGCAAAGATATTTGACTTTGAGAGAGAGAAAGAGAGAGAGAGAGAGAGAGAGAGAGAGAGAGAGAGAGAGAGAGAGAGAGAGAGTCAAAGATAAATAATGAAATATAATATTCATTAAACATCAGTCATGACAATATAATGATGATAATGACACTGATGATGATGATGATGATGAACTTATTTTCAAAACATTAAATTTAAAATTAATTATTATTAAATTAAATTAAATTAATATTTATGATGAATAATAAAAATACCATATACCTGTCGTTCAGCTTGCATTTCAAAAATTAGATAACGGTGCTGTCAGTACTATTAGGCAAAAGGAATGCCGCTAATTATGATGATGTATTTGAAGAATAGCAACATAAAATATTTTAAAAGAACTGGTAAAAACCAACATTTTCTTCATATGATTATTATTATTATTAATGTATCTATCTCTCTACCTAAGATGCAAATTTCTCTCTCCCTCTCTCTCTCTCTCTCTCTCTCTCTCTCTCTCTCTCTCTCTCTCTCTCTCTCTCTCTCTCTCTCTCTTTATTTTATTTATTTTATTTTATTTGCATCTTAGGTAGAGAGATAGATACATTAATAATAATAATAATCATATGAAGAAAATGTTGGTTTTTACCAGTTCTTTTAAAATATTTTATGTTGCTATTCTTCAAATACATCATCATAATTCGGCATTCCTTTTTTTACATACCGTTATCTAAAGAAATGCAACTGGACGACAGGTAACAGATTATTCATCATAAATACATTTAATTTAATTTACGAACATTAATTTTAATTTTAATGTTTTGAAAATAAGTTCATCATGCCTGTAATTATTCATTATATTTTGACTGATGTTTTTGTCATGTTTCATTAAAACTTTGACTGGAAAAAAGGTATCTACTCTCTCTATTTTATTTATTTTATTTTATGTACATTTGGTCCTGAATGATAAAATCAGTTTCTTGCCTTTTTTGCGTAAAGATATACGAACAGATACACAAACTACATACACAGATAATAATGCCTGTAATTAAAATATATTTTATTAATCATTTAAAACTGAATGGAAAAAAGCATAGCGGTCCAGAAATTCCAAATTTTCTTCTGTGCCCCAGTATTTTATTCTCTCTTTTTTTTTTTTTTAATATTAAAATAATAATAATAAAAAAGAATGTTAATAATCTTTAGTATTTTGTATTGTATAGTAAATAAAACAAAATACTTTTTTTTATTTTTTTTTTATTCACTTTCTCAACTCACTGAGTCCGCATTTACAGAAATAAAGAGGGGGAAAAAAAAAAAAATGGAAATCTTAAAATAGTAAAACATAATATTAAAACGAAACACAGACTTGCATAATGTTAAAACCAAACAGAGAGAAACAGCCCGATGTAATGCAAAAACTAAACACAGCAAAATTTAATTCCTTTAAAGATTTAACAAAACAGTCCCTCGAAGACGAGCTACAGAGATTAATTATCGGTTTTGTTTTTCTCTTTGTTTTCAAAGACATGGAATTAGTCTTCCATTGTCCCGTGTGATATTTGTCCCGTCCATTTTCGCAACAGATAAATCAGCTGGCTTAAACTTTGACCAGCGGCTAAGAAGCACGTGGTCAGTGCTGAAGGACTTAACCAGACGTCTTAGAAATCCCGCCACTATCGCCAGACTGGTATCTGACGTAACGTTCCGCTTTAATCCCACTTCAAATGCAGCGCCGTTCAAGTAACCACGGGGCAACAGTCGCCAAACGAGCGTGCAAAGCGATTTTAACCTCGTTATGAAAACTATTGTTACTTTGACGGCTTTTTTTTTTTTTTTTTTTTATTTTATTTTATCTTTTTTTAAATTCTTCTTTTCTTTTTATATTCTTTCTTTCCTGTGCTTTCTTATTTTTTATTTTTATTTTTATTTTTTTTTTTTATTCTTCTTCTTCTTCCCGAAAAAAAGTTTCTGCCTTACTGACTCTGTTTTGTGTTCAGAGCCTCGTAACTAATTTAATGATGTGGAAGGCCAAACATTTTTAATTCATTGTAAAATTAGAGAACATGGCTATGTCTCAGAATAGCAGATTTATTAAGAACAAGCTGTACCGTGTGGTTCCTAGTCAAAAAGGATCCAGTTTAATTTTTTTAAAAAGGTAGATTTAAAACTGCACATGTCTAGATACTTCGGGTTATTCACTAGCTTTTGTTTGTCGTTAACAGCTGGTTAAAAAATGTGTCACGTCATAAAGTGCACCTCTTATATGTTTCTTTTCTTTCTCAAGTATGTTCGCTATTATTGCTTTTTATGTACATAAACAAACACAGACATGCACGTGTGTGTGTGTGTGTGTGTGTGTGTGTGTGTTTGTGTATATATATATATTCTTACACATAAGCACATACATAAAGATGGAGAGAATTTATTATTTTGTTTGCACTGTATGTTATTGGAGTCTCTAATAGTATATTAATAAATGTTATCCTGTGTTACGTTATGTTATATATTTATTATTTAAAACAAAAATGTATTCATATATTTATCTATTTATTATTATTATATATTTTTTTTTATTCATATATTTATCTATTTATTATTATTTATTTTGTTTGTTTGTTTGTTTGTTTATTTATTTATTTATTTATTTGTTTATTTGTTTGTTTGTTTATTTGTTTGATTGTTTCTTTCTTTATTTATTGTTTCTTTATTTATTTTATTCTCTTTTTAAATACCTCTAACTTACACAATTACATTTCCTCCCTTTTTATCTTTACCGATACAAGTAAGTAGGTGATAATTGCGACTTCAGAAACGCTTTAAAACGGATACCTGGCTACAAATTGTTAACCAGCATGTGGTTCTTTCCAACAAAGTCAGATTACTGCATTTTAAAATATAAAAAAATTAACGTTCTTCTGGAAAATTTTCATGATTTTTCTCTTTGAAGTATCTTTAATTTCAAAACCTAATTTAGATTCGTCTAAACAGGGATGGGGGGGTCCAATCTTGTTAATCCACCTCGAGTAATTAATTTCACACAGGTAGGTAGGTAGGTAGGTGGGTTACGTGTTTCCAACGCACCTGGAAACGGTTTTGCAGGTTAAGACGTCGTCATTGTCGCAGATAAGACGTTTTAATGACGGACAACACGCTGAGACGTGGTCGATGTTGTTACAAGTCGTCTCTGTTTGTAGGTTTTCAAACAGAGCGACAAAGAGAACCGATAAAACAGAGTGCGTCGTTTATCGGTTAATTAGCAAACATTCATTTTTTTTATTTTTGTTTTTATTTTTTTTTGTCCGTCATCAGAAGAAAAAAAAGTATATTAAAGTGTTTGTGGGGTGGGGGAGATGGGTTAGGGTGGAAGCTGCACAGAGGTTAAGTACTGGTTTTATGCGTGATTATTCGAAGGATGAAACCTTCACGGTGCTGATTTCAGGATATTTTCATTCAAAGTATTTTACAATAGGTTTATATAATCGTTTTTTATATGTCTATGACGTTATATAATTTTTTAATTTTTTTTATCAAAACTACGTATAAGAAAAAAGAAAAGAAAAGAAAATCAATAATAATGGACGAGAGAAAGAGACTACAAGATATATATATATATATATATATATATAGAGAGAGAGAGAGAGAGAGAGAGAGAGAGAGAGAGAGAGAGAGAGAGAGAGAGAGAGAGAGAGAGAGAGAGAGAGACAGATAACGTAGAAACTATTTTTGTTCTTGTTTGTTAACAGACAATAAATATATAAAACAATATAGTTTGTTTGTCATTTCAAATTTCAAATAATATTTATATCCTATCTGCAGTACTAATATTTATTTATTTTTTATTTTTTTTATTTTTATTGTATATAGTAGTTATGAAGGTTTATCTGTAATCATATAATGTATGTATATAAATATGCACATCTGTATTTACAAACGTATGTATATATGTCTGTGAGTGTTGCGTACGTGAGTCTATTCGTCTGTCTGTAATATATATATTAGTGTATGCACGTATATATATATATATATATATATATATATATATATATATATATATGCATATACGTACGAATAAAATAAATATTACAATGAATTCCTGGGTTTGCTTAATTAATTATTTATCCGTGTAGTGCATAAAATACAACTACGTACATCAGCATCAGAGTAAAAAAGAAAAGATTAAAAAAAAAAAGGTGTTGATGAGTTTCCTTTGTAATGTAACCGATCCCTCGTTTTACACCTGCTTTCCTTAATCTTTGATCTCTTTCACGTGTGGATGTCGACCTCGACAGTATACCGCTACGTCGGCGTCTTTGATTACGTCACGCGCTTATGACGTGCGTGCGGACCCTTGTTAACGACAGCTCTGCAGGAGGAAAAAATTCCTGCAACGTCCGCATTTCCTGCTGACCAAAGGACGGCAGTGCTGGACAGTCGCTAAAGCCCCAAAGCCGGTGATAAGCACGAGGCATCAAAAGAGGGCGCTGCGGTGCCGGGTGGTGAGCGGCACTTGACGGGGAAGATAGGCGGATTTATTGCGCAAATAAAAAAATAAAAAAATCCAATCGTCTTCATTAGCGGAACATTTGATAGCCGAGTAAAGGGAGAAAAAAAGAAATGGTTTTTTTGTTTGCGAGAAATGACCTGTTGCTTTTGATGTTGCATTGGTTAGTAGTAACTGTATTATCCCAGCTGTGTCGAAATGACGGACGTTGCGCAGGGGGGAGAGGGGGGAGTTGCAAGGCGGGGCGGGGCAGGGAGGGGGGTTTCGACGAGCCACCTGTCTTATTAACATAATTTATGTCACCAAAGCAAAGAAAATTCCGAAGTGCATTCCGCTTTTTGGATATACTGTCTAACAAATATGAATATGCGTAAATCCCTATGTTTTTCTACATGTTTTATTAC
>CM022674.1:1928241-1935741 GCA_012295275.1 Chrysomallon squamiferum | reverse complement strand
AATTTGTTTCACCTCTCGCCCCGCCCCCTCCTCTCTGCTGATTGACACGGAATACCTGAGCGTTGACTCAGGTGTGTCGTTTACAGGTGTTCCGTCTATTCAGGTAGTGTGGGAAAATGTCGATTTCTCATCTATATCAGTCAGGGTTTTTTTCGTACCTGTCGTTTTTGTTTTGCACCGTGAGTCATGCTCCCCGTGTAAGTTAATGTCCGCAACGTGATGGAGACAAAACGGACGCACGGAAATGCACGATAGTGAAACGCACTCGCACAAACACACACACACATGCATGCACATACTCATACTTAGATAGGTACTTACAAACATACCTATAGAAAGACATTATACACACATACATACTACACACACACCTACATTCAGACACACACATATACATACATACTTACAGACACACATACATATGTACATACATACATACATACAGTTATACATACATACATATATACATACATACATTCATTCAGACATACATACATACAAGCATACATACATACATATATACATACATACATTCAGACATACATACATACATATATACATACATATATACATACATACATACACACATACATATAAATATATATACATTCATACATACATACATACATACACACACACATACACACATACATACATATAAACATATATACATATATACATGCGTACCTACACATATACAAACATACATACGTACGTATACATACACATACACATACACATACATACATAAATAGATACATACTATATTATATATATACTCAGATGGACAGACAGACAGACAGACAGACTACTGTTTTATATTATATATTACTATTTCTTCAACAGCTATTACTGTGCTCGCTTTTATCATTATTGTTGTCGCTGTTGATGGTGGCGAAGCTGATGTTATCGTCGTTGTTGTTATAAGCTAATTATTATGTATTGGATTCTGAAAACATCGCTAAGGAAATGATTCACTGAAAAAGAATTTGTGATTACAAAGTTTTCCACATACATATTTAACATCATCTAAAAGTCAAGGTCATATAATCTATCACAGAATGAAAAAAATAAAAAACAACCTTGAAATACTCTCTTTTTTTTGTGTGAATTTTTTCACATCAGTTTGTAAATTAATTTCGGGTTCTTCCGTACAACGAATTTGAAAAGATTCATTTATTAACATAAATTTGTTGGACTGGACGAAGTATTCCCCTTTTTCTTTTTTTTTTTTTTCTTTTTTTCTTTTTTTCTTTATATAAAAAAATAAAAATAAAATTTGAATTGTAAAATATACTATTTTCTCTTCGACAAAGATGAAACGACGATTCTAATCCTCTTTAATCTGCTCAGACAGGTGTGGTTTTTCTAATCCGCTTTGATCCCCCCCCTCAAAAAATGCTTCTCAGTGTTTTCATGCTTATATCCCTAACATTTTGTTATTTTTTAAAAAAAAAAAAAAAAAAAAAAAAAAAAATCTATTTTCCATGTTTTGTTGTTTTTTTTTCCGTTTTTTTCTTTTTAACTCGCAAGCCAAATCTGACTTCTGCTTCTAGATAATCCCATCCTTGTAGCAGAAGTCTCCCCAACACTAGCGCTTTTGTGAGCGACTATTTTGTTTGACAAATTCTTAAGATAGTCTTAGAGAGGATTAACAGCGACATCTAGGTGAAACGGAATTTGATCTTTAGCCTTCTCAAAGTGTAGCGAAGCGGACGAGAATAAGGTAAGAATTATTGCTCAAAGGAGCAACAAGCAATATGAACAACGACCGAAAACTAGTGTTCGCTAATCAGGGCGATTCAGTGCCACAAAGGAGCAGCAGCGGACGAACATTATTAAAGGGGAGACGACTCCGAACAAAAGGGGAGACGACTCTGAACAATGGAGGCGAGGACTCGCGATCGTCCAAATGACTAGGAAAACTTTCGAGTGTTTCCGCTTCAGTGGTTTTTCTATTACGTGGCAAACAAACGTGACGAAATGCAAGTTGGATGTGTGTATATAAATAAATATATATAAAAGTATAAATAGGTAAATACATATTTATGTATAAGATAACGTGTTTTTTATTCAGACTTAAAAAACTTAAAACTTAAAAAAAACTATTTCAGAAATGACTCAGACTTACAGACAGATAACAACAAGAAAACAAAATGGAATGCGAAGGAAAAGAGAGAGAGAGAGAGAGAGAGAGAGAGAGAGAGAGAGAGAGAGAGAGAGAGAGAGAGAGAGAGAGAGAGAGAGAATCAGACACTAGCGCAGAAGAAACAAACCATTATTTGTTTAATAATTATTGGTTCAATTCAGCATGTAAAATAAAGAATGTTTTTTCAGAAACAAATTTCTTGCAGTTACCAGTTATTGATTAGCTTAAAAGATACCTAGCTGACATTCTAAGAAATGCCACATATTAACATGTGTCACATGTTCCTCAGTGTATATATCTGACAATAATTATTACAATAATTTGGCTAAGATTTTTTTCCGTATCGTTTAAGTGACAGAGTTTTAATTGGTACCCCTTTCTGGACATAGGTATTTACTAATACCGTTTGGGTGTATTTATCAAGAACATGCATTTGTGTGTAAATTTAAAAAAACTGTTATTATTAGTAGTTATTACAGTTAATAGTTACAACTATAATTATCGCTGTGGTTGTTGTTACCGAGTTATCCTTCTGCCTAATGTATTAACACAGTCTCTCTCTCTCTCTCTCTCTCTCTCTCTCTCTCTCTCTCTCTCTCTCTCTCTCTCTCTCTCTCTCTCTCTCTCTCTCTCTCTCTCTCTCTCTCTCTCTCTCTCTCTCAGTATGTCTCTAACCCTTTCTTCCCTTACTTGCTAATTGATTCCGTTAAGAGAGAGAGCTCGAAAAGGATTATACTGTGGAAACAGAATAATCCACGACACAAACAGTCTATTATTTATTTTAGTGGTTTTCTCACCTCTTTAATCTTTAGTCCCATTATTATCAGTTCTAATGGTGTAAGTGCTAACCAGTCTTCCTTGTTTAGATATACACGTATCAAATTTCGTACTTAGTAAAACCGTCTACTTTAAAAACTTGACTTGATTCAACGAGTATATTTTACAGTAACGAAATTCAGTTTTTTTTTTGTCCGTTTTGTTATTGAGATAAAAGTTAAGTTGGTAAACTGTAGGTATATAATAACAACATACAACAAAAAAAGATAATGATGATGATGATGATGATAATAATAACAGTAATAGTAACAGTAGTAGTAGTTTTAGTAGTAGTAGTAGTAGTAGTAGTAGTAGCAGTAGTAGTAGCAGTAGTAGTAGTAGTAGTAAGGCTGATGATATATTATTACAAGATTTCATCCGAGGATGACTGACATGAATATTTTGTTCGGTGTGTTTACTATAAACACTAACGTCACAAATATACTCTCACACACACACACACACACACACACACACGCGCACACACACACACACTCACATATATATAAATGAATAAATACAGACACACACATACGTACGTACATACACAAATCTTTATTTATAAACACAGCCTTTTCACACAGTGTATAGACATACATACAGACAGACAGCCGTACATACACTAGGAGGGGAAAGGAAGTCAAATAGAGTTTTGAATAAACATTTCTAACTTATAGATTGCCCACTAGATACTTTCTCGGTAACTGTCCTTTTATTAACTTTTATTTATTTATGTAATTATTTATTTATTTATTGTTTGTTTGTTTGGTTGTTTTTCTTCTGTTCAGTCCCTTAAAAACCTTCCCATCCTATCAATGCAGTTTTAGAAAGCCAAAAATAATAATAATAATAAATTAACAACAAAAGAAGGAAATAAAAGAAACAGAAAGGAATACCTTTACACAACTATTTGCAAAATTTTAACAACACAAAAGACAGAATCTTTTAAACTGTATTTAATCGTTTTAATGATTAAACTAGATTTCACGACAATGAGCGTTCAGCGGTAACATGTGGAATGTTTATCACAGGTATATATATATATATATACATACATACATACATATATATATAAATATATATAAGACACGGAAGTGAAGCGATAACATGATTTTAGAACGTTCTAGAACATCATGTAAACTGTCAGCGCAAAACTAAACGCTGATTAGTTAGTTGATATTTTCCTGAAATATCAGCTCTACGAAAAGTTGTCTACACAATTCGTATGACGTATTTTTCACGTAAAAATAGTCCTTACGTCATTTACGTTTTGTTACGTTTTTATTTTGTTTTTTTTTAAAACTGTTTTAATGTCCTTTTATCACATCACAATTGTTTCTTTCACTACCATGGCCGCCATACTGTTTCCGGCGAAGGCGCATTTCGTGCAGGAGCTTCCGGTTGTTTAGGTAGCACGTTGCCACGGTTACCGAACGGCGATGGCGGTGGCGCTAGAGGTGAAACTGCTTCCGGTTGGGAAGTAAACAGTTTTGAAGTTCTCACAGAAGGAACTGGGGACAGATTTTCACTTTTTATCTCTCTCCGAGTTTCGAGTTTTCTTTCGCTGCTGCCGACAGAGGGCGTTGCGTACAAGGGAACCGCTTGCACGGGAGACGGCGACGTCAACACGAGAGCTACCTGTCCGCTTGGCAACGTGCCAGGTATCAGCTGAAACGGCGTAGCCGTTGTCGGAAGACCCGACGACGTACAAACCTGGACGCTGCTCTTCTTCGCCTGGGGTATTTGATTTTTCTCCGAGATAATACTTTGAAAAGCGGAAGAAGGGTTGTTGTTGTTCACTGCACACGAGGACACGAACGCCGGGTGCTGCGCCGGTAATCCAAGAACGTGACCCGGATGCTGCATGACGTCACCAACGGGAGGGTTGATCGCCTGCAGACAGCCGGCGAGGTGACCGAGAATGCGCGTGCGCACTTCGTCGTTGACGCCCTGAGCAGACGTGAGGTAGCGCATGATCTCGTTGGCGCATTCGTTGAATCCCGCTCGGTACTTGGTGACTACGTCAGGACTGGTTGCCATGGCAGCTGAAACGTAAAAATACAAACAGTTAATACGGTGTCTGATTAAAGTTTTCATTTTTCATTTCTCTTATTTATTATTATTTATTTTTTTTTGACTATTTTTATTTATTTATTTATTTATATATTTATTTATTTAATTATTACTTTTAAAAGTGTTATAAAACAATACAGTCTTGCAAATATATATATATATATATATATATATATAACATTACGTAACATTTTTATGTATAACGACAAGTAAGATGATGTTAAAATTGTGTCGTTCACACGGTAGTTACCTGCCATCTGATGACGTTGTACATGACGTAGATGTTTCACAGTTAATTCCAAGATGTCGGCTTTTTCCAGTTTTGAATATTGAGCGTTCTGTGAGAAGAAGAAGGAGAAAAAATGAAGATTATAACATGTGAGTCTATATAGATGTTTTTGTGAGAGAGAGAGAGAGAGAGAGAGAGAGAGAGAGAGAGAGAGAGAGAGAGAGAGAGAGAGGGCTACAAATATACATAGACACAAAGGTATGTGCGTACATTTTACCATAAAAGATTTACATTTTGTATAAAATATCATATTTATATGCATAATCGAAATGAATTAAAAAATTAGACTTCCTAAAGAATAAATAATTTTACACTTAAACACTTGGTCTCGAACGCACTGCGCTAACAATTATAATATATGCTAATTAGGTATGAATATTCATGAGAACAACTCACGTCTTTCTTCATGGCCTGCAGAACAAGCGTCTTCAGCTGCGACAGACACGTGTTTATTCTTGCACGACGGCGTTTTTCCATCAACGGCTTGTTACTCTGAAATAAACAAATAAATAAATAAATAATCTAAAAATATATATTACATATTTTAGTCATATAGATATGTAGATCTATCTATCTATCTATTTATCTATATATGTGTCTGTGTCAATGTCTGTCTGTGTCTGTGTCTGTCAGTCTATGTCTATGTCTATGTCTATGTCTGTGTCAGTGTCTATTTCCATAACTATAAGATAATATTATTTATTTTCAAAAGTATAGTTAATAATAATCTTCACATTTTTACAGATGTCAAGGTAAGGCATTGTCAAATTTAACGTGAATTAAACTCAAGATCATGGTCTACATATCCCTCTTTATTTTATATTTACTTATTTAGTTAGTTAATTATTAACATTCGAAGAAGAAGAAGAAGAAGATCGAGAAGAAGAAGAAGAAGAAAAAAAAAAAGAAGAAGAAGAAGTTAGTTTATAGAGTTTCATCAGCTTAATCTAATTTAATTTAATCTGCTACATTCCATAGCAAAGTTGTTGTTTTTGTTGGGTTTTTTTCTTCAAATTTTAACCTTTTAGCATCCAAACATCCCTATACCTCTGCCTCTACCCCGGTTCTAGTTACGTCATAAAGATGCCAGACGGTAAAAAAAATAAAAATTTTACACTGCGATCGTCTGCATTTTAATGTTATTTCTTACACGTGCAATAAATCTGACAGTCACAAGCAAATTTTTTTTTTGTTCTTAAAAAAAGAAAGACATTTTTTTTCAAGCGATGTCACGTAATAATTATATTCAAAGATACATGATAAATGTTGACTGTATTTAGTATTTCGTGTTTATACTACTACGCCTTGTATCATTTATGTGTGTGTAATTATGTATTAAGTGTTATAAAATACGACACACACACACAATGGCCGATGTTCGTGACAGAGTGTGGTATGATGTGTGTGTGTGTGTGTGTGTGTGTGTGTGTGTGTGAGAGAGAGAGAGAGAGAGAGAGAGAGAGAGAGAGAGAGAGAGAGAGAGAGAGAGAGAGAGAGAGATGTCACGAAATTATTGATATTGTAAAAAATAATACAGGTTTTAATGTTTGTTTGTTTGTAATAGATTCTTTCTTTTTCATAAAGAAAAAGAATTATGAAGAAAAGAGTCAATTTAAAAAATATAATAAATAAAAACTGATAGAAAATGATATTAATATTTGTGAAAATAAAATGTAAACAAAATAATTCACTTTATTAATAATAAATAAATAAAAAAAATTATATTTGTTCTTTTAAATTGATACTAAAATAAAAAGAAGAAAGAAAATAAAAAATAAAATAAATAAATAAATAAATAATTTTGGATTTTAAAAATTAAAAAAAAAAATTAAAAAAAAAAAAAATTAACGTTTAAATTTTAAAAAATGTACGAAACGACGCCATAAATATTTTAATTATCACCTCCACTTTTAAGTTACTGAGAGTAGTTCCTGGATATTTTTTTCTTCTTTTTTTTTTTTTTTTTTTTTATTCTTCCACTAATTACATTAATAATAATAATAATAAAAAGACGAAAAAAAAAAAAAAATAATAAAATAAATAAATAAAAGAAAAGAAAGAAAAGAAAAGAAAAGAAAAGAAAAAAGAAAAGAAAAGAAAAGAAAAAAGAAAGAAAAGAAAAGAAAAGAAAAGAAAATAAAAATAATTTAAAAAATAAAAAAATAATTTAAAA
>CM022674.1:1910741-1923241 GCA_012295275.1 Chrysomallon squamiferum | reverse complement strand
TCGGGATGACTTGACGACGTCATCACAACTGATGACGTTAAGTAATTGTTTTGTTTTGTTATTTTTCCGTAACAAACTGTTTCGTTTGATTTGCTTAGCGTAAATGAGTATGTAAACATAACTGTTAATGGAATGGAAACCGTTAGCAACAGTAACGGTGAAGTATATCAGTTTAAAAAAAAAGCTAAACTGCAACACAATTTTGATATTTATAATTCTGAACTAGGACTGCTTGTAATAATTTTCACAGGCAGACGTACCATAACGAGAAATGAACGAAATCTAAGGGAAAGTGAAAGGGAGGGAACCCAAGCGGTTGTCGCTTTTGTTCAAAAAAATAAATAAATACAGTCATTTCACGAACGAATAATTGACAGAATAAACTGTTTACAAGGTGTCTGACACTGTAACAAGCCTGTCTGGCTTTAAATGACTGTAACTACACCACAAAAACGTGAACACAGGAAATTACTACTGCGGAAAATTCTCCGAGACATTTTCCTACTTTCCAGTCTATGAAACACCAATAAAACTGGTGTTTGACACTAATTACGCCAATAACGCTAATGATAATCAGCGATGGTAAGTGCACGTTGGTGACCAGTCGTTGACGTTACGCTATGGACAGGGCCACTCCAAAGTTATAAACACACAATGTGACATTTATGACGGCCTAGAGACTGAGTAAATGTTGATCGTTAATTTAGATTAAAGTTGGGACAGGTAAATTGACAATAAGAACCGTGTCTGGAAACGAAAAACAAACTTTAAAATCTCAAAGATCCCCCCATTAAAGTTAAAGTTGTTGCGTCATCTTTGCTTTTATTGCCACCCCACCCTTTTTTATTTTTTTTTTTTTTTTTAAATTTATTTATTATGGGAGTTATTCTTCCTTTTCTGTTATTATTCTTGTTCTTCGTCATTATTATTATTATTGTTGTTGTTGTTGTTGTTGTTAAACCTATCTTTAAAGTCATATAGTTTTATATTTTGATTATATCTATTCGTTGGATTTAATAATATCTGAAACAGTAAAATAAATAAAATGACAGCCATAATCATGGTTTAATTCACTACTACTACTACCACTACCACCACCACCACTACACTACTACTTCTACTACTACTACTACTGCTACAACTACTGCTACTACTACTACTGCTAATACAATTACTAATAATAATAGTAATAACAACAACAACTACTACTACTACAATAATAATATTATTATTATTAATATAGATCTTACTACTACTTCTACTACTACTATTACTACTACTACTACTACTACTACTACTACTACTACAACCACGACCACTTCTGTTTCTTTTATTATTGTTACTGCATTTATTTTGCTATTACTTGCTAGTCAAGAGTGGTCCACGGCATTTCATAATTATAATAAAAATAATAAATTTTAATAAATTCATGTTTAGTACGTACTTGTTCATTACCCATCTTTGAAATCAGCCAAACAAATGTTATCATCACCATCATCATCATCATCAGCAGCAGCAGCAGCAGCATCTTAACCGGAACATTTTCTGCTTGTTTATATATAAAATATGTTTTCAAATATGTTAGTCTGGACAATTTTTTTATTCAGTTAAACTGTATCAAAATGAGTGAAATGAAATTTTCGTTAACACCTGTTTAATACATGTTTATTAAAATGGCGATCAAAAATGGTGGTTAAAAAGCAGCGTGCATTCTCTCTAAGGAATTCAAAATATGACTAATCTCGAAGAACGAACGAATAACGAAAAAAAATCATCAAACTCTCTTCAACTGGCTGAATCACCTCTTGAAATTCGCGAGTTCGTAAAAAGATCACATTCGCTCCTTTAAAAATTAAAAAAAAAAAAAAAAAAAAAAAAAAAAATTAAGAAGATATTTTTCTCTCGTTATCGGTTTGAGTTATCGGTCTTGCCTATCGCTGTGATCTCGCCGCCTCCGCGCGCTGTGCACGCGACCTCCGAAGATGTCCATCATCCTGTCAGGGCAAACAAAAAGCTGTAAATCTTTACAATTGTCTTCTTTTTTTTTTTTTGTGATCAAAGGTTACACCTACGAGGCAGAAAGGTCGTTCGTTTGTATTCTCGATCGCCGATGCCCGAAGCATAGATTGACGACGTTAAGTTAAAAAGAGTAAAAAAAAAAAGACACTGTCGGCTTATAAGGAAATTTCGGCGTGCTAACATGTAAAACATTAAATGGCGGATTAAGAGTAATTTTTCAAACAAGCGACAGAGAAACAATCGAAACGGAAAGATTTGTGAAGGAGACAATCCAAAGAGCTTAAGGATACGACTGGAATGTCCTTCGGTTTCTTTAACTATCGCGCGATTTCAAATTACGTTTTTGTGGGGCACCGCTGTAAATTATTTCGCATGATTTTCACCGCTTACAACAACAGTTCTTTTGACGAGGTTTTCACATCTCGTTCAGATACGTCAAGATTACCACGATACGAATGTTGCTGGAAGCGACGACTGTGAAGTTTACTGCACAGTGTTATGAGAACGTAACAAAAGATTACTCATTCCTGATTGGCTTTTTGAAATGATATATTATCATAATTTATGCATCGTTTAGTTTAACACGCAACACGTTGAGCTGTATTGTCTGCAAAGAAATCAAACAAATGAAGCTTTCAAAGAGATAGAATGGTACATGCATAACAACAACAACAACAGCAACAGCAACAGCAACAACAACAGCAACAGCAACAATAATAATAATAACATTTTTTTTTTACTCTTGTTTATTAACACACTGAATAAATCGCTTAAATTTCTTCTGTTTCATTCTCTTTATTTATTTATTTATTTATTTATTTATTTATTTAAAATGTTTTATATCAAATGATTTGTTAATATTCAGTGTCAAAAGTTCAAACAATTTTGTTATTAAAATTGCCAGCCACGTAATACTATCTGAAAGTACTCTCTCTCTCTCTCTCTCTCTCTCTCTCTCTCTCTCTCTCTCTCTCTCTCTCTCTCTCTCTCTCTCTCTCTCTCTCTCTCTCTATATATATATATATATAAAATAAACACACAAATGTACACAATTATATAAAACACGATTCTGCTAAATTTTGCCTACCCGTTACCATACTATCAATGTTTTTGAAAATGGCTGCTCTAAAGTTATTGCGAACTGTCAATTATAATTTTATTTTATTTCGGTATTCGTTGATATAAAATTCTTGTTTGAATAATCCATATATTGAAAAAAAAAAAAAAAAAAAAAAAAAAGAAATAATTTTTTTTTTTTTTTTTTTTTTTTTTTTATAAAATATAAACAGAAAGATTAATCGTTAAGTTTACATCCAAAAATACGCGATACTTTGCTGAGATTTTCTTGTTTTATTGCTAGTGCAGATAAAAAAAAACCTGAATAAACCCACTTTCGCCTGTCAAATTTGTGAACTGGAACAGAGTTTCCTTTTCATCTACAAATACCTATCCGTGTTTATGGGCATCCGAAAAGCTGGTTAGAGATAAAATAAAATAAAATAAAATAAAATAAAATAAAATAAAATAAAATAAATAAATAAAATTGTGATTCTCGGTTGTAAATGAAATATTCAGCGAAGCCTACCCACCTTCAATGAGCTCATTATTTCAGGAATATTTTATTTATTTATTTATTTATTTATTTATTTATTTATTTCCGGAATATTTTATTTATTTATTTATTTTATTATATATTTTTTTTTTATTTCTTTCTTTATTTATTTTTTTTTTTATTTAGTTAGTTATTTATTTATCTATTTACTTCTTTTTTTTAAATTTATTTTTAAACTATAATTTCTATTCATGTTTTTGTTCTAGAGTTATCATTGACATATTTGTGTCACGGAGATATTTCTTCAGTGTTTTAATGGTGTTATTTAAAAAAAAAAAAAAAAAAAAAAAGTATAAAAAAAATTTGATTACACAAGCGAATGAATCGCGTGCTGATAACAACAGTCACATGAAAAAAAAAAAAAAAAAAAAAAAAAAAAAAAAAATGCTGATTTGGTAAACTGCACGGAGCTTAGACATTTTGGTATCTGAACGAGCAGAGAGAGAGAGAGAAAAAAAACCACAGCTAAATTATTGAAGA
This sequence comes from Chrysomallon squamiferum, assembly GCA_012295275.1. Classification (NCBI taxonomy): domain Eukaryota; kingdom Metazoa; phylum Mollusca; class Gastropoda; order Neomphalida; family Peltospiridae; genus Chrysomallon; species Chrysomallon squamiferum. The sequence goes on along the minus strand of CM022674.1, from coordinate 1,919,130 downwards.
AAAAATAAAACGTCTCTGCCAACAGGAACAGATAAATCTCTACACTTTAAGACTGCCTATGAATGAAATACATAACGCTTGTAAATGGTCTTTGAATGTTAAAGACAGTGATTATTAATAATAATGGTGCCATCATCAACGCCATCGGTTTTATTTGAAATGTGCAACACTGAAATTATAAACTCTTTAATATCAGTTCTTTGTTCATGTTTTTTTTTGCATCAGATGTGTTTTGTACGCATTTTCTTGCAAGGAAAATTTTATGGTGCTGTGGTGTGTGTGTGTGTGTGTGTGTGTTTGTGCGTGTATGTATATTTGTGTGTGTGAGTGTGTGTATGTCTGTATGAGTTTGTGTCTGTGTGTGTGTCTCGCGCGCATTTAAATGTTCAATGACGTTTCACTGCTATTTAATATAAATGGTTATTTGATGTCAGTAAAACATTTCGTGCGACCTGTTGTACCTCGATTTATAGAGCGTATTCGTATTTGTGTGTGTATGTCTAAGTGTGTATGTAACTTCAAGTTTATACATGTGAAATTGTCGTTTTTTATTTTTTATTTTTTATTTGTAAATGTTTATCTGTATGTGAAATTGTGTGTGGTGTGTGTGTTTTTGTGTTTGTTTTTTTTTTATTTTTAGAGTGAAATTGTTGGGGTTTTTTGTGTGTGTTTTTTTGAATTTTTGCGTAAATGTTTAACTCTATATGTGTATGTGTGTGTGTGTGTGTGAGAGAGAGAGAGAGAGAGAGAGAGAGAGAGAGAGAGAGAGAGAGAGAGAGAGAGAGAGAGAGAGAGAGAGAGAGAGAGAGGGAGGATATATACGGGTAGGCAGCACTGACACATTATTTCTGACTACTTGTTTGAAAGTATTTCTAACAAAACACACTTAGTGCACTGAGATAAAAATCATATCTTTGTGTAAATCGAGTAATTAACGCGAGGTGACAAGACAGCCGTTTCGTGAAAATCGCCGGAAAAGAGTCACTGTATCAGATTGTTGATATTTCAGCAGATACACCGCTCCTATCGTCCGTCCATCTTGTTCACTGCTCTGGTGTTAATCTAGCGCTAATCTCGCTTCATTGTATTTCATGTTCGCGTTCTGTTGTTTTTTTTTGATCTTCAACGCGATACATTTGAATTTGTAAAGTCGCGTCCGCCATATTGGAAACAAACGGAGTATCTGTCTTTCATGCTGAAAAGATACCGACTCGCGTCTTGATTCTAAACGTCAAAGTCTTTTTAAAGAGATGTCTATAAATTACACGACAGATATAAAAGTTGTCCGCTTTAGGTCAGTTAAAGATATTTAATTATCAGCTACAAAGTTAGAGTAATCTCCCTTGTCCTGTCTGGACGTCGGGCTTGTAGGCAGAAACAAATGAGTTACGCTTCAGAGCCCGGTGTAAATGTCTTCGTGATGAATGCTGTGAAAAAGCTACCTTTAAAAAAGAAAAAGAAAAAAAAATGTTTTTTTTCCCCCCAATTCAGATAATTTTACAGTAGTTATTAATTATTACCATCATCATTATTATTATTATTATTATTATTATTATTATTATTATTATTATTATTATTATTATTATTGTTATTTGTTTTTGTATTACCTTTAGGCAAATTTCATTATAATAATAATAGAACAATAATAATAGTAATTGTAGTAGTAGTAGTAGTAATAGTAGTAGTAGTAATAATAATAATAATAATAGCAATAGTAATAGTAGTCATAATAATAGTATTAGTAGTAACAATAGTAGTAATAGTAGTATTAGTAGACGCAGTAGTAGTCTTATTAAAAGTAATAATTTCTTTCTTAATTATATATTTAAGCACGAACTTTGTTAATATTTTATAACGTGTGTTTCATATCCTTTAAGCACATTTTATTTATTCTTCACTGAGCATTATTAGGTTTTTTTTTTCATTCATTAAAATCACAAAATGAACACCTTTCAAAAAGTTGCTCTGGAAAATCAAGGTAGCATATAACCGTTTTTATAATATTCAGTGTATTTATTAATTAAGAAGAAGAAACAAAACGAGGAGAAGAAAAGTAAAAATAAATATAAAGAACGAAACAACATTAATAACAACAACAACAACAACAAGAGGAAAGATAATGGGGTTTCTTTTTCTTTTCGTTTCCTCAGTTTCTTCAGTATCATCATAATAATATACGGTTAGTCAGAAACTTCAGCACCTTTTTGGCAACATTTTTACAATTTATCGTGCCACACGCATTCCCGTTTTTTAAATACCAATTACACAATTATGTCAGTTTAAAATGTGCACTGGAGTGGGCGCCATGTTACCAGATAGCTTCAATAAAAGTTTTATTTGATGGCGGATTTGGCAGCGAACTGGTAAAAATCTACTTAGTTACTGTTGTTAAAGATTAAAGCCGAGAGCACGTGCTCTATGATAAGCAGCGCGACCTTTAATCCCAATTTTTACTATCAGTTCTTTAGAAGATAGCGTAATTACAGACGCCATGTTGCTGTTGACCTGTGACCTGATGAAAGGGCGCGTGTCATTTCATTACGTCACCTTACGACATGAGAATTTCGTGATTTAGCACAACGACTGCATGGAAATGGTTTCGGGTTTTGATGAGGGCATATAAAACCTTTTTTCTTTTTTATTTGACCCTCCTCCAGTGCTCGCAAACGATGATCACTATTAGAGTCTGCGCGCGTGCATGTACGTATTTCCTAAAATTAATTTAAAGTTAAAGGAGTGTGTGTGTGTGTGGAATAAAATAAAAATAGAATAACGCTTGCAAATACATCTATAATTTCCAGTAAATAAAGTTTTCTGATGTGGACAAGTTCAAAACAAATCTTGAAAATAATTATGTAAGAATACAGTGATATTAAAACTGAGTATTCATAAATAATAGTAGTAGCAGTAGTAGTAGTAGAAATAATAATAATAATAACAGCAACAGCAACAACAACAACAACAAAAATAGTAATAATAAAATAATGTAGGGTGGTTGTGTTGGATAAGCTTTCACAAAACTTGAATTGAGCCAACCTAAAATTCATGTACTTTTAAAAAATGTAATTAATATAATTTAATTTAATTAAATTATTATTATTATTATTATTAGTAGTAGTAGTAGTATTAGTAGTAGTAGTAGTATTTATGTATTTATTTATATATTTTTTTTTTTTTCTTATAAGTTATACTATGGATATACCATGATGTGTAAATGAATGAACATCATTTTAAATATTAATGTTCACTACATACTGATCCTTATTCTTTGATAACATCAACCAGTGAAACTGTAATTAGCTCAGTAACAAAGTATTATATCCAAAAATTACACAGAAACCTGATGTTATGTCACAGAATAAGCTGGTCATAGGTCATCTAGTGGACAAAGGTGTATGAGAGTCAAGGATTACTCTTTCTAGATATCACATTTTAGACCAGTTGTTTTTAACCCTTGGATGATAAAAAGTTGAATAATAATAATAATAATAATAATAATAATAATAATAATAGTGATAATAATACCAAAAATAATGATAATATAATAATAGTTTTTAACCCTTGGGTGATAAAAAGTTGAATAATAATAATAATAATAATAATAATAATAATAATAATAATAATAATAATAATAATGATGATAATAGTAATAATGATAATGATAATAACACCAAAAATAATGATAATATAATAATAGTAATAATAATGATGATGAAAATCTCCAGTAAAAAATTACTTATGCATAAAATTTTGTGATGCAGACCCAAGGGTTAATAACATTTACATATTTCAAGAAAAACTGTTCTATGCTTTGAAAGTGCAGCTTACTCCTATTTCTCTTGAAATTTAAGTCGATCCTTTTTTTTTCCAAGATGTATATAATTATATATTTACTGTCTAAATAAATAAATAAATCAATTAATAATTGTATACATTAAAAAAAAAAAAAAAATTAAAAAAAATAAGAACAAAAAGACAAAATGATGAATGATATTTATTTGTGCTGCAACTGTACATTCAACAATGGCCTCAACAAAAAAACTATTTACAAAATATTAACAAGATTTATTTTGTTTTTTGTTTTACAAATAAAACAATAATATTTGAGTGATGCATATAATGAGCATAAAATAAGAGCTATAAAGCTATTTACATAACCATGGTAACAATCAAAGGTTTTCAATGTACAGAAAAGAAAAGATAAAACGTTTTAAGAAAATAAAATTCTATGACTTGTGTGACCTATATATGCAGGAACAAGATTTGAAAGAAAGAAAAATAAATATGTATCATAACATTGAAAAAAGAATTAGAAAATAAAATGAATAAAATGAAGCACCAAAATTAAACATTTTAATTTTGAAATGTGAGAATGTAAAATGTTTTATTCATTTATTCAATATCATTACTTATTTTTTTTTTTTTTACATTTTGTGACAAATTCTTTTAACAGTTTTATGATATATATACTATAGACACTCTGAATAATATTATTATTCAGATAATAAAATGAAGACAGAATCTGAAGTTGAAAATTAAAACAACTTTTATCAAGATCAAGAACACCATATGAAAATGTTGAAAAAATACAAGTTGCGTAACTCTAGGGGTTTGCACATTTATCACTGGGAGGAAAATTCAAGAAAGGCTGAGTCTGAATAGAAATAATTGTCATCAGATTATAGCAGCAATTAAAAAATAATAAAATTTAAAAAAAAAAATGAAAAGAATGTAACATTATAATATAATAATATCATATAATATTCTGTCATTTAATTTCTGTAATAATCTGGCTAAATGATAACTAAAATTTGATTTAATGCAATAATCAGAGGAAACATAATACATAATAAATCATCTAAAAAAATTTTTTTGTTTTTTTCTCAATTAGAAAAAAGTTTTAAGATTCATTTTAAACTTGAAAATCTCAACAGCAAAACTCAGATAACCTATTTTCATTCAGTATCTTTTGCTGGAATTGAACAAAAACAAAATACCAGACTTAAAACATGAACACTGAAATTTTATTTTTGCAGTGACCAACATTTTTGTTTAATGGAAAATAAACAACTATTATTTGGAAATTTAAAATAAACAAAACAATGAAAATACCCATATCTGAGTGACTAGTAGAAATTAAAATGTGAATAAGAACAATGGTGGATGGACATGTTTAAATTTAAAAGAATGAATATTTATAAATGGATTAGAGAGAAATGCAAAATGAAAGGATTTTTTTTTAATTAAAAGTGAACATTGTAAAAATACCTGAATTTGTAAACAAGATAAAAAGTTGTTGTTACAAAATAGAAAATTGAAGAGCATATATGCAGACTTCTGTTCTTCATTTAAAAACTGTTGTTTTGTCTAACTTTCAAACTGCCAAACAGTGAAACAAAAACATTCAGAGGTAAAACAAACTGGACATTTTTACACAATTTAATTCTTTTTTAAGATTTGATTATCAGTGATCAAAAAGATATTCATTTACCTTTAAGAAGATGATAAAAATAAACAAACAAATAAATAGAAAAATATTAGTTCCAATTTATTGTTGAAATACTGTTTTTAACCATGGGTGCCATTTATATGTGAAATAATAACAAAAATTTCAAGTCAATCACAGCTATACCTGGACTGTGATCATATTTAAATTTATGCACTCATCTTGCTGCAAAACAATATAAAAAAAAAAAAATAAAAAAATAAATAAGCATGAAAAATTTCAGTTTCACTGGCCTGTAAAGACATGCCATTAGAAGTGAAATAGATTTTTGTTTTTGTTGAAAAAATCCCTGTAACGGCATACCACACACTGTATGCAAGGAAACCAATCTATTATCTTTCATGTATACAAATATTACACGTTCCAAAAGTTAATTTACCATTAAATAGCATATTTTTGATTTTAAGTTCTTGTTTCAAGAATTGCAACAAATTATTTCCTTACACATCTACCAAAAAAAAAAAAAAAAAAAAAATAATTTACTAAGTTACCTTACAACCTGACCAAAGGTAGATAACTGAAAACCAAGGTACACAACTGTGAATAAGGCCGACTAGAATGTACTTTTCTGTAGTTTTAGTATTAACTGTTATTATACATTCCATAACCTAGACCAGTGGTTCTCAAATTCAGGGCACACTTGAAGCCTTACACCTGATGTTGGTGAGAGTGGAAAATCCTAATTCGCAAAAATACGATGTTGAAAATTGCAGTAAAATGGCTAATTTTTTTTTTTGGGGGATACTGACTGATATTCTTCTCTGATTGAAATCCAAAAATGTTTCAAGACTAGATTCCTTATATTTAATCTTCATTCCACCATTGGTGAAACAGCTGCTAGTTTTTCTTCTTCAATTAATGTTAAATTAGCATCATCTGAAATTTCTATGAATGGATTTCAAATTTCATATCGAAGGAGCTCACAAAAGTGGTTTTGCCATCACAAATATCTACCTAGACACTCCCAGGCACTGTCTTTGAGAACCACTGACCTAGACACATACAAGAACATCAAACCACATAATAATAAATGAACTGTAATATTAAAACAGAGTATACTGAGATTAACTGAACTGTATAAACAAAAGTAATCCAACATTCATCTCACAATAAATAACACCCCCCCTCCAGTAGCTATGGTTACATACTCTAAAATAATATTAGACAGATACGCAATTTTATCATTCTTGTAATTTTAGTGTTTTCACGCACCCAGAATTTCTATTCCATTCTTCCTAAGATGCCAGATGTATTCTTAAATAAACCTTCTACCCTAAAATATTCTTTCAACAGAAAGCCTTACACACAATCATAGAAGTATTTTAAAGAAGTTAAGAGCATAATCTACTTAGTTCAGTTACTAAAGAAATTATTTTTAAATTATATCTTAATCTACTGCATTTAAACAATGGAAAAAAAAAAAAAAAAAAAACAACAAGTAATTTCTGTGTGCAGTTTTCTTTTTCATTTGGAGAAAAAAAAATATATATTAGGAAAAAGAAACATGCAAAGAAAAATACGTATTTACCATAGGTAAATACATTTTGTTGTAATCTCAAATAACTTATAAGATCTACTATACCCATGCTTTATTACTGAACTAAAACATTTTTTTTCTTTCTCAAGAATCCACACATCTGCACCATATAAAATTCTACATCACTTGCACTGTAATGTACAATTCCCTTTAACAGTGTAGTATGTTAAATTAGTATGTACATAACAATCATTCCAAACAGACCAACACACTCTTGAATCATCATTCTCATCACATCTCCCATACCTAACCGAAATTCTTCATCTTTGTAGGACTACTGAAAGACAAAACCTCCAACATTTCAAAAAAATATATATACACAAGAAAACCATGCACCAACTGGATAGCAATTAAAATGCATGCTTAAGTAACACATACATGCTTGCCTTTTTGTACATTCAAAAAAATATATATATCCATAATCAGCTGTATATACAGTGTGTTTTAATTAACTGTTTTGTTTAACACAAATACTGTTTACAGGGACTTTTACTACACGCCAACTGTTTATGATATATGTAAAGCCTTCAGATATAAAGCTTTGTTATATGATTTAAGCAATTCTAGTGGAAACCAAGACAATCAATCACAGTCTGCTTGGCTGCAGATCTTAATAGTAAATGCATTTGACTATTTTATTACTCAAATTTCAAATATCGAAACCAGAATCATCAACATGAGAATATTAAATAAACCAACTTGGAAATGTTTCTCAGTTTCTGTATATAAACTCTTTACGATTGTCTTACAGGATTTGTAAAAAGTGAAGAAAAAAAAGAAAAAAAAAAAAAAAAAAAAGAAAATGTTAACAATTATTATTATTACTGTTCACTTGTATAGTAAGTTAAATAAAATACCTGTGTACTGAACCAAAAAAAAAAAAAAAAAAGAAATAATAATAAAATAGTCACTGAAGTTTGGATTTCAGAACTTTTGATAAAAAAGACAAATTAAATTATATCATCGACTGTTGACATTTACTAGATCAAAAATGTTTGTAACAAACTGAACATAATATAATGCTGTGAGATATGACAATATCATAGATCAAATATGTATACATGTGTGTGTGTATATATATCTATGAAGGAAAAAATCACATACAACTATAAAAAATAACTATATGAAAAATATTACAAGTTACAACACTTATTCAATTTCAACAAACTAACCATTTTGTTATGTATCATTTAAAAAAATAATCTGTTAAATCTTTAAAAATATTTTTTAAAAGAATTTGAAAATTAAAAAAAATGGTCAGAGCTGATCAAGTAATATTCAACATGTTACACTCTAAACTTAAAAGTGAGAGAAACATAGTGTTAAATATATATATATATATATAT
>CM022674.1:1868241-1908241 GCA_012295275.1 Chrysomallon squamiferum | reverse complement strand
TAAGAAAAGTAACAAAAAAGATGAAGTTAAAAAAATAAAACAAAATAAAATTCCTAATCAAAATCTCATTTTGTTCTCTGACCAGCAATCTTAACTGAACAGAAAATCATGATCCCTCTCTCTCTATATATAGTTCACAAAAATCTTAGATTTTTGAAAATAATATTCACATTTTTTCTAAATTAATCATTTTGCAGACTGATTTTGTTTACAGATTACATCGCTGAAGGTCTAAAATTTATAATAATCAAATTAACAGTTTCATTCTCTACAAATAATATATGAAGTAAAAATAGTAAATGTTAAAATTAAAGGGGAATAGTGTGAAATATTAGACTCAGTAGTGTCTTTATTATTATTATTATTATTATTATTATCATTACCACCATTTACAGTAGTGAAATTAAATATATAAATTGTGTCAAACTTTTACAATATAAATATATTTTATTCAACATTAATTTTTGTAGTTCTACACTTAATAATGAAGGTAAATAAAGTTTAATACATGACTTACATAGGCTGCCCTTTTTTCTTTTTCTTTTTTGGTATCTCGTCTTCAAATTCTTCTTTCAGAGACTTTCTTTTCTTTTTCTCTTTATCTGCAAATTTACAAAATATTCTTTTTATTTACTTTAAAAAATTAAGCAATTCAGTTATGGATCATTTTTTTTTAAAATAATTTATTTACCAAAACCATACAAAATAATAGGAAATTACTACCAATATTTTTTTTTTAAATATTCTGTTTTTTTACTATTTAAAAAGGTTCATTTTTTCATAGGATTAGGATAAAAAAACACCAGATGCTTTCAAAAGTTATCCCCCTTGGTAAGTACAAATAAATAAATAAATAAATTCTTAGTTCAGTTTTTACAGCAGGAACTTTACAAGGTAAAGAGAAAGCATATTTTACCCCATTAATTAATTTTTAATGAATAATTTCATTAACCATTAAAAAAGTCTTACTATTTAATAAGTTAAATAGTTTATACATCAGTGTGGCGAACACACTTTATTTACTTTTAAGTATGACTTATTAATTAAATACAGTAGTGGTATTATATCTGTATGTTAATTAACCACAAAACATAGTGGCTAGTATGTATATATAAAAAAGAAGATATTTGGTTAGAAACTAATTTAAAACATTTTTCTAAAAATAATAATCTTAAAGTAAACATTGCACAGAGTATTATTTAATTTTCATTCACATCATAAAATTACAGGACCTTTTACAAGAAAAACAACAACAACACAATTGAAGAAAAAAAATACATTACTAGTATTACTTTTCTTTCCAACTTCAGTGGTTTCTTTCTGTTGTGACATAGTCTTCTCTTTCAAATCTGCCTCAAATCTTGCTAAATCTGCATCAAGCTTGCGTATATGTTTGTCAACCTAAAACAAAAAATCCACAATGATTCTTTTAAAGTACACTAAAATTCAGAAACAAATAAAACATTTTTTTTTTTTAAAACATGAAATGGTTTTTATGTCAGTTCTTACAAACATAAATATATTTTAGACCAAAAATAAAAAATAAAAACAAAAAAAATCATTTATATGTATATAAAAATATCCTGAAGCAATTTATCAGTATGTATCACAACTGCTACATTTATTATACAAATAAATAAAATAACTAGAAGTTTACGAAAATATTTTTAGGCTGTTAGTGTATGCATCTTTTTATCTATTTTTTATCTGAAAGCCTCAAGGAGATACTATAGAAAACAAATAAATAAATAAAAACTCAGGTGAAACATAAACAATAGCCAGCAGCAACAACATAAGTTTATGCTTTTTTTCTTCTCTTCTTCATGGTTGAAGTTTAAAATCTCATAAACCACACAAACTCCCAGATGCTTAAAAATGATCAACATTACTCACCAGTTCATACGTCTGCATGGCCAGCTGAACTTTGTCATCCCCAAACTCTTTGCTCTTCGTAAACATTTTCTGTATCGAATCCAGATGATTCGTCCTTTTGTGTGGGACCATATTACGGCAGTTACCAAGATACTCTGCAGCCATTTTGTCTATTTGTTTCATCAGATCTTAAAGATGAAAAAAAAAAAAAAAGAGAAATATTTATTAAAAATTACATGAACTGAATAATTCTGTTTCTCAAAATCTAAATTAAACTAACAAGGAAAGTTAAGATCAGAATAATTTAAACAATAATTTAACACTGAATATAAAATAAATTAAAAAAAAAAAATGTATTAAGTGAAATGAGAGCCCCAAATTAAAATGAAATATTAATATAATAACTAGGCAAAATATTTAATAAACTCTAACATACATTAAGCATTTTAATTAAAAATCAAATTTTAAATATAAAAATTACCTTGTGATCGAGAATCTAGTTCTCTCATCAGATTAAAGTTTCTCTGAAGCTCGGATGGTAATGTTTCAAGACCTACAGAATAACAGACATGGCTTAAGAATGATTTACTTATTGCCACAATATTTGAAACATTTGGATACATAACAAATATACTGTTATACTTATAGATGAGTAAATATGTTCAGAATCATAATCATTAAATGACATATTCCAATTTTGTCCAGTAAAATGATCAAACATATATAAATATAATTAAAACCAAATAGCCAGACATATTAGTATCTACCTTTGTGTACTAGTGGTAGTGTCTGATACTTATTTAACAGTGACACTGTCAATGAATGAGATATATAATACTATTACTGCTCAACTAGTTTAATACTATAATAGTTATGTAATCTTAAGAACCCTTTTGTAATACTAACAGTAACACTATTAATTATTATCTATACATCCTAGAAAAGGTGTCTGATTATTATCTTCCAGAGAAACAATACTGTACGTGTATTTAATTTTTCAACTATGACTCTAGAGTCTAGATTGCAGAAGTACATCAAACTTAAAATAATAATTATTAATAATTTATTTACTAAATTACTAAATAGAAACAATTCATCACATCTTTTATTTATGCATAATTTCCAGTGATAAGTTTTACATGAAACAAACACTAAAATTAGCTATCAGAAACTATTTCAAACAGTACATATTCTACCCGAGTATAATTCATTTAATATTTTGACAGAATGAAATTAAATTGCGCCAAAACATTTTCTAACATTAGACAGTTGGCAATCTTTCCAAAATAAAGATTGACATAAATGCAATAGGTTATGTTTCAAACAAGTAATTAAAAATGTTTTATTTGATTGCATTAAAACTATATTTCTAATGGATGTAAAGCTCCATAAAAAACATCTTACTGTCAAGATAGTGCTCCAAATACATTGCCGTCGCCATTTTTGTATTTTTATATACACCACTGAAAACTAAAGGTTAAGGTCAATCGACGAGCGAAGTCGTTAAACTTCGGAATGTTTTATGAACGAGAATCAGAATCTTCGGAACATTTCGGAACATGTAAGACGACACGAATATAACCGAAGTGTTTTTCTCTCTTTGGCGTAATTCCTCCAAGGGCACCAGTTTGACAGTTAGAAAATGGCTGCGTTACCGCAGTTTCACAGTAGAACGGGAACACTTGTAACCCTGTCAAATGGCAACCGCACTGCCAAACGTAATCATCCAACCCAGGAGTTTAATAATGGTGTTATTCTTGGTGCAGAACCTTTGAAAGATGGTCAGATTTTTGAAGTGAGAATAGATAAAAAGGTAATTATCGCCAATATCTGTGTTGTTTTTCAGCGCAGTTCTTCTTGGTTCAGAGTATTATTATGCTGCATAATCTTCATTTTGATTCTAATTATATACAGATAAAAACTGGAAAATTAAAGCAATTGTGGAAATAGAATTTTTGAATAGCTGTAAATATATTGTATTTTTTATGGTTCGTAAATGTTTTATTTTTATTTTGTTTTTTTATTAGACACAATTACCTAAATAACATCTTTAACATGTTCTTAGTAATTTACTAATTATTAATTAATATTATACATTTTGATAGAAAAATCAATATCAGAAATGTATTTTCACTATATTTACACCAATTCCATGCTATCAAACTCTAACTGTGTACCTTTCATCAAATATTTATATTTACATCCTTCATTTCCTTGGACACTGGAACAGGAAAAGCAATCAAATATTATTATTATTATTATTATTATTATTATTATTATTATTATTATTATTATTATTCAGGTTAACTCATGGAGTGGCTCAATTGAAATTGGGGTGACAACATGCAACCCAAACAGTTTAAATTTTCCAATTAGTGCAACAGGTTTCAGGGAAGGAACATGGGTGATGTCTGGCAGTTCAATTCTGAAAGATGGACATTCTATGATTGAGGAGTATGGCTGTGATCTTGATCAGCTTTCAGAGAATGATCAAGTTGGTGTAATGAGAACAGCCCAGGTAAAGAAACTGTTATTATTATTATTATTATTATTATTATTATTTTATTTATTTTTAATTTGCTGGATATGGAATTTAATTTCTATATGAGCAGGATAAAATATGACTTTTTGTCTTTGACAAACATACCTCAGATAGTCACTAGTTAAACTCAGATCAGTTTATATAACAATAAATCATTAAATCAGTTGATTTATTAAAAATTTAATTAACAATATTATATATGCCATTTATCTGTTAAATACATAACATACTTTAACACACTTGTTAAGCAAAATATTATTCTTCATCAAAAAAAAATACTAGCTTGTTGAAATGTTTTTCTATTGTCAACATTAATAACATAAGTTCTGAACATTTTTTCTTATTACTTACATCACCTGTTTAATATGTATTTTATCATTTATTTATTAATCTTTTATTATTAATTTTGTTTTTTTTAAATTTATTTAAATTTTATTTTTTTATTTTATTTTTTTATTTTATTTTATTTCTTTTAATATTTCAATACGGTTATATTATTATTATTGTTAGTTCAGTTTCAGATTTATCATGTGAAAATGACTTTTGTTGTATTTTATTGTCTTTGTAAGTGACCTTTTCTCCGTTTCAGGGTGTTTTGCACTTTTTCGTAAATGGAGTAGACCAAGGTTCAGCTGCAACTGGAATTCCTTCCAGGGTCTACCCTGTGATAGACATGTACGGAAAGTGTTCCCAGATTTCGATAGTGGACAATGCACACAGACAGTTCAACACTGCATCCACTGGTCAGTTTTCTTCTTTTCTGTAAATTATTATTATTATTATTATTATTATTATTATTATTATTATTATTATTATTATTTAATTGCTTGAAGTTTTATTTTTTGTTTGATTTTTGTAAGTTTACAACACATTAATTGTTAAAATTGCACTTTCACTGAATATATATACTTTCTGAGAATTAGCTAAAATAAAATAATCATAATAAAATAGGACGTGAAATAATAAAATAAAAAAACATTTTTTTATTTTTTAAACTTTTTTTTTTCACTGAAATAAAGCTGCATTTGTTTGTGAATTCTTTGTTCATTAGAATTAAATAGTAAGATTTTCACTTTATTTCTATTTTTTTTTAATAATTTTTTTTTATTGTTGTATATCTTGAATAAAATTATAGGATGTGTTTATAATTATAATTAGGATTTTTAAAATTATTAGTATTACTATTGTTAATTTTATTATTATTACTACTACTATTACAACTACTAGAACTACTACTACTACTAAAATCTAAATATCATTATTATTATATTATTATTATTATTATTATTATTATTATTATTATTATTATTATTATTATTATTATTATTGTTATTATTACTGTTACAGCCTCAGCAGTCAGTACAAATTTAATGACTAACGAACTGGCCAATGAATTGGCCAACGAGTTTTTAGCTGAACTGTCAAACCAGATAGCCAATGACCTGGCAGCCAGTCGAGAATTGGCCTGCAACAATTCGGACGACGACATGAATTCAAACGACCGTCTCAGATTCCACGAGACGTGTGGGACGCTGGTTAAACTGAGCAACAACAGACGCACAGCAGAGAGACGACGTCCAATGGACGAATTCAACAACGGCGTCGTCATGACGAACAGGCCCCTTCGAGATGATGAGCTGTTTGAGGTAGAGTTCAGTTTAATAATTTTTTGAAAAAATTTCTTTTGAATTTTTTTTTGTTTACCTAAGTCCACAGTAAATGTTTTTCTTAATGCTTTGAGGGTAATTAGATACAACAGTTAATATTTTTGTTAGTAATTTTTTTTTTTAGAAATGAACATTTTGTAATATGTTGTTTAGTTCATTTAAAATGTTCTGTGTTATTGCATGCACATAAACAGATGATCATAAACCCACACACATATATCTATTGATCAGTCTCTCTGTCTGTATATCTAATTATGTATATATTATACAAAAACACAATAACATCTAAATTACTAGAATAATTAATGCACACATACACACACACCTATGTACTTGCATACACAACAGTATATAAATTATTAATTCTTTTAATACTTTCATGGATGAAAAAAAGAACATCAGTTTACAGACTGAAAATATCTCTTGCTGATAAAACTGTCCTCCTGATGTTCTGTCTTAAAACATAGAGTAAGTGCTGTCCTGCTTTCTGTAGAATTAGATAATTTCCCCACATCATGCTGGACTGCTGATAATTATGACACGACAGGCCAAAGAATCGCAAACCACTTACTGTGGTTACAGTGAAAACTATCGACAGGCAGGTGAAGTAAATTATCAATCAACACAAGGATTAATTAAGACAGTCGATGGTTTAAAGATACTTTTGAACAAAAATCTTTTAACTGTTGTTACAGATACGGTTAGATCGACTGGTGGACAAATGGTCTGGTTCCATTGAGGTGGGAATTACAACCCACAACCCATCTAGTCTGGAGTTCCCTGCTACGATGACCAACATGAGGTCAGGACATCAGTCAGGTAATACTGTCTGTCCGTCTGTCTGTCTGTCTCAGCTTGTCTGTCAATGTAGTCATTTCTTAAAATACCAGTCAGTCATTGTACGGTTTAACTGTTTTGAATTACCATGCAAAATCTGTTCTGACTACATCTTGATATTTTATGGTATAAAATTTGAATAGTGCCATCTATATTTTTACTGATTACCGTACTTTTAAATACTGTTAACATATAATTTGTGTTATGCTTATTTTAGGAGTGATTTAAACATATATTTACATTAAACATAAAATAATAATAGGTTTTTATTTCTTGATCCTGAATATTAAATTTAATATGATTAATACCAAGTACCATAAACTTTAAGATATTTCATTATATATATATATATTTCTTTTTTTTCATTTCCCTTTACTTTAATTAAGTTGAAATGTTTTAATTTTTTGGTTCTGACAATAATTTATATTGTGGCTAAAATTTAGTCTTTATAGAAATGTATAGGAAATAACATTTGTTGTAATATTTCTATCTCTTTTTTTTAAATTTTTTTTAATTATTATTATATTATTTAAATGTATAAATGTTTGCCCTCAGGAACCATTATGATGAGTGGGTGTGGCATTCTTACAAACGGGAAAGGAACAAGGAGGGAGTATGGTCACTTCAATCTGGACGAGTTGACGGTATATGAGTTACCATGGTTACTAGAGAAACTTATAACACAGGCACATCACCTGCTGCATTAAAGATCATTCTTGTTTTATTTGAGTTATTCTTACTAGGATACTGTTATTCAAGTCTTAAAAAAAGAACATACATTTTTTTTATTTTTTATTAATTTATGTTACGTAGCAATGTCAGTATATACATATTTTTAGCACTATCTGAATTTTGTGATTACTGTTTGGGTTGGCTTTGAGTCAGCTTGTAAATGTGAATATATTGTTCATTAGCTTCATCACTGTAGTTTCCATTCTCCATATAAAAAAAGAAGAAAAAAAATAAGTAAGTAAGTAAATAAAAATAAATAAAATTCAGTTACGTTCAAGTTCATAAGTTATATTCAGGGAATGATCTTAATATATTAGTATCTTACAGTAATGTTTGTATAACATACTTAAAGATTAATGTGTGTGTGTGTGTGTGCGTGTGTTTAAAGCTAACAATATATTCAGATTCATCTTCTGACAAAGACCAACCACAAACATTTGAATTCTTATCTCAGATGTTGTAAAAAAAAATCTATGTACTTACATACTTAATGTTTTTGTGCACGACTCTTCTGATTTACAGATATTGTCAGAATGTGTACTGTCTTAACATAACTGACAGCACCTATATCTGGAAGCAAGTATAGAAAAATAAGAATGTTAAAATTCATTTCATTAGATTAATTTCATTAATATAACTTCTTGTTGACTAACAGGAAGGAGATCGGATTGGTTTGATCAGGAAATCGGGAGGCTGCCTTCATTACTACATAAACGGTTTAGACCAGGGCGTGGCCTCCAGTGCCACACCCAGTCAGGTGTGGGGTGTGGTTGATCTGTACGGAATGGCTGTTAAGGTGACAATTATTGACCGGTTGGACCCCTCCTATCCCAATGAGTTGTCTGCCCCTTTTCCAGAAGCAAGGGCAATAACTGCTGAGGCTGCTTTGAGAAATTTTCACACAGGCTCGGAAGATGAGCTGGCTTTCGGTAAAAATCAGAAGAATGTGCTTCTTTTCTCATTTTATTTATTTTTTATTTATTTATTTTATTATTGTTTTTGTTATATAATAATTATTACTGTTATTAAACTGTTTATTTCTTTTATTTATTTATTTGTTTTGGGCATATTTACTTTCGAATATATTTTGCATTTAATTTTTATGAATTGTTAATGTTATTATTGATTACTTGTGTGTCTTAAGAATAACATTTTACTTCAGTATTATTTTATATTTATATTTTTTAGCAGTAGTGAAGGAGAAAATATCCAAAAGATAATGTATTTTACAGGTACTTCAAGGTCTTGACACATTAAATAATTATACATGTGTGCGTGTATAATTATCAGATAAATAATAAACATTAACTTTAAGGTTGCTATTTTACTTTTTCTATTTCTTTATGTTCTTTTTCTTTTTTAAATGGATTTAAAAAAAAAAAAATCATATTTTTATGGAATTGAGTAAAATTTTTCAAAAATTGACGCCATTTTGTTTTTGTTTTGTGCAGAGGATGAGACAGAAAAACTGATGTTTAATCCACAGTGTGGAGCTCACGCAGCTGTCATTAATGGCCAGAGGACAGCATACAGACCAAAGTGAGAACTCAAAACACTTAAATAATCAGTAGAACAGAATGTAAATTAAATATTTAACAGAACTTTCAACGAAAAAAAAAAAGAGAAAAAAGTTAACCATTCAGAAACAAAGTGAAATTAATAGAGCATTAAAAAACAACAAAAAAACATAAAAACATTCAAAATCAAAGTAAATTATTAAAATTTGGATTACTGCGTTAATTTTCAACGAAAATTCTAGTCATGGCGGACACTGTCAAATTTGTCTGTTGTCTGTTTAAAATTGGAGAAAAATTATAGCTTTATGGTTGAGTGTTTATATGAAGAAAGGCAGGTCATGGGAACATGTCACCACAGTGACCTGAGTTACTAACATTCCCAGATTCTGTTTCAGAGTTTGTTTTGGAAACATTCCAATGTTTGGGAAATGGCTTATAAAAAAAAAAAACCTCCTAACTATAAGAGTAATCTATAATATTGCAGAAGCACGTATTCTTTCAATAAGATAGATAATCAATAACTAGTATTAATGTTTCAAAAATATACATTTTATAACTTTTTTCTTTTAATTTTTTTTCAATCTTTTTTCAGTAAGAGAACCTATGTTTTAAATTAAAAAAAAAAAAATTATATATATATTATATATAATTTAAAAAAAAAAAATGTTTTTCTTTCCAGTGCTCTTGATGATTTCAACAACGGAGTTGTCCTCACCAACAGAACTCTTCGGCCTAACGAGGTATTTGAAGTACGCCTGGACAAGATGGTGGACAAGTGGGCTGGGTCCATTGAGATTGGGTTAACGTCTCACTCCCCAAGTGACCTTGACTTTCCGTCAACTATGACAAACATTCGATCGGGAACGTGGATGATGACGGGAAACGGCGTCATGCACAACGGCACTACCGTCATAGATGAGTATGGACAGAATCTCGATAGATTAAAGGTGAGATTGTTTTTTTTTTTTTTTTTATAAATATATAAATATACATTGAACGTTTATTTTGATTTAAGGTGATTAACAGAGTTTTGAAGCAATTCAGTGATAATCTGTCTGTCTAGCTCTCTTTCTATCTATCTATCTATCTCTCCTTCTCTCTCTATCTATCTATCTATCTATCTATCTATCTATATATAGATATATATAAAACATATGAATAAAATACATTTCTGATTGCAAATACCAGTTAAGTAGTTAAAAATATTCTTTGAAGCAAAAATCTAAAAGTATATTTTATAAAAAAAATCTTTTTTTCTTATTTTTTTTTACTATATTTTTGTAGGTGGGAGACAGGGTGGGTGTGGTTCGGAAACCAGATGGAACGGTGCATTTCTCAGTGAATGGGATAGACCAGGGTGTGGCTGCATCAAACGTCCCAGAGAATGTGTATGGGGTCATTGACCTTTATGGCCAGGCAGCTCAGGCAACAATCGTTAGCCAATCAGGTAATGTGTTAGATAATTAAGTTAGCCAGTCAGGTAATGTGTTAGATAATTAAGTTAGCCAGTCAGGTAATGTGTTAGATAATGAAGTTAGCCAGTCAGGTAATGTGTTAGATAATTAAGTCAGCCAGTTTAAGTAATGCAATAGATTATTTGACATTTTGTTTAAATAAAATGAATTTTTTAAATTATATATATATGTTTATTTGTTTTGTCGTCTGCTTGTAGTGCGTTGTCAGATATAGTTTTCATATTCCAGTAGTTGTTGCTGTTGTGGGCGATTCATTTACTATCCAATAAAATATAAAATTCTGTTTAAATTTATTATTATTGTTGTGTTATCAGCGCAAATTTCTGTGGTACTTATATATATATAAGATATCTCTAAATCTGTTTTTCTTTAAATAAGATGAATATATATATATATATATATATTTATAAATAAATACAAATTAAAAATCATTTATATATATAAAAAAAATCACAGATTTCCTAAGCTCTCCAGAAATGGAGTCGAGTGTCTTCACAGAAATGGACGAACTGCGGTTCCATCATCTCCACGGTAACAATGCCACCATTCTCAACAACGGCAAAACAGCAGCGCGGCCCAAAGCTAGTGGTGACTTCAACGACGCCATCATTGTCAGCAACAGACCACTGAAAGACAACGAAATGTTTGAAGTCGTGATCGAACGAATGGTGGACAGATGGTCTGGTTCGATTGAAGCTGGTATGTACTGCCTTGATTGTGTTCCAACAGCTTTTTTCCCCAGTTCATCTTCTTTAATATATTATGTGTAGTCTTGTTAGAGAAATGATTTCAAAATTAAAGTGTAATCTGAAATCTTTTTCTTACACTTTTTTGTCTTTTGTTAACACTACGTAATAATAGTAAAAAAATATCCAAGTTGATTTTGATAGAAATGCTAGAGTGATTTTGTGTAATCATAAGATTATGTTTATTTGTCAGTTTTCTGTGTTTTAATTTATTTTATTTTATTTTATTTTTTTATTATTTTGATTCATTGACCTTTAAATTCACTTTTCATTTCAGTTACTTCATTTTTATAAAACTTAAAACTGTTTTAATACTTATTACTTTTATTATTATTATTATTATTTTTTTTAGTAGATTTTTTGTTTTAAAGGTTATTCTTACACTGCAAGTTAAAATAATAAATAAATAAAAAAAACAAGATGTTTGGGAACAATTTCAATATTATTTTCTAATTGGTAAATATTAATAATGTCTGCAACTGCCTTATTTTATTATTTTATAATGCACTGTTCCTCTAGGATAATTGTCATATATATATATCTGTATTTACATTTATATTTGTGGGAAATTTTAATTTTTAAATTTTTTTTAATGATAAAATAATTTCTGTTTTTAATCAGAAACAGGGAAAACATTTTGTCCATTTGCTTTCTTGTCTGATGATATGATAGTATTTTAATTTTTTTTTTTTCTCCCTCCAGAGCAACAAAATAAAAAAAATAAAAAAGTCAAGAAAAATATCATCTAATCATCTTTATACATCACCCCATTTCTCTTTGAAACTCTAGGTCAGATGGGGACAGCAGAAGGTTGCCCCTTTAAGCAATCGGCAAACAAGAGCAGAGCTTTTAAAGTTGGTATGTGCCCTTTGAGCTAATGTTGTACACACCTAGTACTGTTTCTTCCTTGCTAGTAAATCTTGCCTCCCTCTAAAGAGCATCAGTTTTTTTTTCTCGTGAAAATTACTGGGGCTTTTTTGAAACAGAAAGAACAATTTGTAAAGAGCATTTTTTTTTTTTTTTTTTTTTTTTGGTCACTACTAATATGCATGTGTTTTTTTTTTTTTTTTATTATTACATCTGAAATAAAAGAAAAAAAATTAATAAATAAATAAATAAATATTCACCAAAAACTAGAACTGAAAATCAGTAAGCAATCACAAGAACTGCACTGTTTTTTTATTGTTTTTTTTTTTCTGGAAGTGGGTTCAAAGCATCAACTGGCTTCTGAATCTGGGGTGGGTGTCTGCTGCTAGCTGGTGTCATGGAAACTTTGGTATTTCTGTAAAGCTCATCTGTTTTGTTTATATTTTTAATAAGCATGATTTCCGTAAAGCATATTTTCACGTTTATTTTATATGCTGGTATATATATTTAAAATATTTTTTTTTTTTTATTATTATTATTATTTTTATTTACTGTATTTAAAGTAATTTTTTTTTTATTATTATTATTATTTTATTGTAAATACTGTATTTGTCATATATTCAGTGTTGTGAGTGGGCAGTAACATAAATCAGAAATAAACTCAAATTTGGTGTAATACTGAAAAGTTTAAGAGACTTGAACAAATTTAAATGAGATGAATTGAAATTAAATGTCTGCTTACAAGTTACAGATGGGTATAAATAAATAAATAAATAAATAATATAATCAGTAGAACAAAAGGATGTTACAGTAAATATATGTACATTTTTATTTTATTTTTTTATTTTTTTTTAACATAATATTTTGTATAAAGCATATAAAACAGCACTTTATATATATTTAACATTTTTTTTTAAAAATCCCCAAAAGATCATTGCTTGTTAATGATCATCTACAAATTCTGGTTAATCCCACTTCAGAATTTATCCCACATTAAACTTGTAACAGTACTAATCCATAATACCAATCTAACTGTATGTGTTGTCAATTTTTTAATTTCTCTTTGCTGTGTATGTTGCATGAATGTTTACATATAAATATATATAAAAATACATACACAGTCATATGTGTGTGTGTGTGTGTGTGTGTGTGTGTGTCTGCATCTATATATGTGTGTGTGTACATGTGGCATGCAAAGAATAACAGATTCACCAGAAAGTATTTAAAAAAAAACTAACTGCTCTTGGAATGACAAGCTTTATCTACATGTGTAGGTAGGATTGTTTTGGTATTGTAATTTGCAGTGGGAATATTGTGACACAGGTGTTAATGAATTTACCTGAGAAATACTAACAGACTTTTTGTAATATATATAAAGATATATATAAAACTCATATATATATGTCATCTGTGTGCTAAGTATTAGTAGCTGAAGGTGCATCATTGCAGCATGAAAATGTGTTCATTTATTGTCAAATGTAGATTATTCTTATTAAGTGTTAAACATACTGTTTAGTTTTATGCTGTTAATGAATGTGATGTGCTGTGGGAAGTAAAAAAATGAATAAATAAATAAAATCATTTCTTGTAAAATGGAGGAATAAGTTTAATCTGTTCTCTGATTATGATTATAAATAGTTTTAAATTGTGTAAAGCTAGTTTTATTCATTTCTCATTGTCTCTCTCTCTCTCTCTCTCTCTCTCTCTCTCTCTCTCTCTCTGTCTGTGTGTGTGTGTGTGTGTGTGTGTGTGTGTGTGTGTGTGTTAGCATAAAATGATTTCCAAACAAACATGGATATTAATTTACATTTTCCTTCACAGTTGTTAGGAAGTAATTTCATTCAAGCTGTTGCAAATATGAAGATAATTTTATCAAAATGTTATTTATTTCATTTTTTTTTCCTTGTATAAAATAAAACACTGAAATTTGTTACATTATTATTATTGTTATTATTATTTATATAAATAAAAAAAAATCATTTTCATAGGTGGTTGCAGACAATTTGAGAAAAAAAATTAATCATAACTAGAACATGAATTTTTATTTTCATCTTTTCTTCTTTTATTTAATTAAATTTGTCTTTCCTTTTTGTTTCTTTTTGTCCTTTCTTTCCTTTTTATTTTAAAGGTTTATTTATTTATTTATGTATTTTAAATAAAAGAAAAAAATAATAATCATTTCAGTTTTCTTATCCTTGTTTATTACTGGTCAAGAAAATGAAATCATAAGGCTGCACCATTTTTTTTTAATATAATTTTTCTGCACTGTTGTATTGTAGCATATAAACTTGATAAGTGAGAAAAAAGCTTTTTGTTAAAACAAACACCATATTTTTGTTTTTTAAAACTGACTTAAAACTAAGGTTTTTATTATTATTAATATTATTATTATTATTACCATCATCATCAGGTTTATGAATAAATTATTGCATGTGAATTTACATAACCATTAGTTACCACCATTAAGGCTGAAAAAAAGTTAAATGAAATACAAAAAAGTCCTTTTGAAAATGTGGATCACTTTTTAAATCTTAAACCAGTTTGATGTTATTGTAGAGAGCTTCAGAATTCAGTTACTAAAAATATTATTAAAAATAACCTAAATTCTGAAACACTAAATTGTTTAATCAAAAACATTATCTTAAGTTTTATACATAAATATATATGGTGATTTTTATCTTTTAAATTTTATTGTTACATTAAGATTACAATAATGACAACATTAAATAATTAACATTAACAACATTAAAATATCAACATCAGTGACAACATCAGGATAACAACGTCTTCTTATTAACTGCCTTTGACATTTAATCCATTTAATAATAATAATACTACGTTAATATCATTAAAGTTATGTCTTTATTACTGATAATGCTGTCACTGATGGCTGCACTTAATTTTGATATTTTAACCCTTTCAGTGCTCAGTCTATTTTGACAGCAATCTGTCTTGTTGATAATGTATAAGTCACTTAGCAGTTTTCAGTTGGTGTGTTGATATTTTAATGTTGTCACTGATGTTGATGTTTTAATGTTGTAACTAATGTTGATATTTTAAATGTCATTAATGTTGATATTTTTAATTCACTGAAGTTGATATTTCATTGTTGTCATTGATGTTGATAATTTAATATCACTGACATTGAAATTTTAATGTTGTCACTGATGTTGATATTTTAATGTTGTCATTGATGTTGATATTTTAATGTTGTCACTGAAGTCAGTAATTCATTGTTGTCATTGATGTTGATAATTTAATGTTGCCACTGATGTTGTTATTTTAATGTTGTCATTTTAGTGTTGTCATTGATGTTGATATTTTAATGTTGTCATTGATGTTGATATTTTAATGTTGTCATTGATGTTGATATTTTAATGTTGTCATTGATGTTGATATTTTAATGCTGTCACTGATGTTGTTATTTTAATGCTGTCACTGATGTTGTTATTTTAATGTCACTGAAGTTGATAATTCATTGTCATTGATGTTGTTATTTTAATGTTGTCACTGATGTTGATATTTTAACCTCACTTGCATTGATGTTTTACAGGTGTGACATTAATAAAACCAGAAGATCTGGAATTCACTCACACAATGACAGACATAAATTACTCCACCTGGATGCTCAGGTAAAATATCTTACCTTAAATCTCCATTTTTATAAATAATCATAACCACTTGTAAACTGCCAGTTAACAGCTAAAGTGCCAACTCAATTGTAATTCCATATTTTACATTTTACTGAAAAAATTATGCTTTTATTTAAATCAGTTTTTGCTTCTGGTTTGTTTTCATAACTATTTTATTAAAACTTCCTGCAAAATGTTTGTTTCTGTCACACACATCTATAAATAAACTGTTTCATTATAATAATTACTCTTCTTTTGATAAACTTTTGTTATTAAACTGTTATCAAAACTTTAAGTTTCCTAATTACGTCAGTTGTCACTAAAGGTACTTTGAATGATTTCCTGCCAGCACCTGCTGGACATTTGGACATTTTAACAATTGTGATAATACATTCTTTAAAAGCAGAGCTGCAGCAATTTACATTTTTACAAGCTCGTTGTCAAGACAGCACATACCGAGGTTTTTTTAGTTCTACAGTCTCAACTTGTGATGAAGTATTATACTTCCACATCTGTTAACTTTCTTTATGTTTATTAAATATTTTTTTCCAGTGGTTCGGCCATTATGAAGGACGGCTGCACAATCTCGCCTGTCCACAATGCCTATCCTCTTGACCTTGACACGGTTACCGTCGGCAACCGCATTGGGATGATGCGCTGCTGCGACGGCACGTTGCATTATTTTCTCAACGGGGAGGACCAGGGTGCAGCATGTTCCGATATTCCTGCAGGTGAGTCCAGGTTTTTTAAAAATTCATGAAAAGAAAAAAAAGTGCAAGTTTTTCATTAGTCGGGGCACAGAGGGGTTTTTAGATGAGTGATTGGATAAGAGTGTACGAGTGGATCGACATTTAAAGCATAAGTAGACTGGTAGGAGTAGGTTAACGGTTAGAGAGTGATTGGTTAATCGGTTGTTAGAATGGGAGTAGATGTTACTGGTTAAATTGTGAGTAGGTTGGTGGGTTAAATTTAAAAAGTAGATTAGTGGTGGATTTTAATCATGAGTAGATTAGTGGTAAAATCATAAGTAGATTAATGGTTAAAGACTAGAGTGGGAAAGGAAAATGATTAGTGGTTCTAGCTGCTAGATTGTATTAATTGATTATGGTTAGAGCTGGAAAATGATATTTAGCTGCTAATTGATCTATATGCATGAGAGAGAGAGAGAGAGAGAGAGAGAGAGAGAGAGAGATGTATAATAAAAATAATTATTATTTATTCTTATTTATTCCAAATGTTTTTTTTTTTTTTTTTTTAATTTTGAAACTGGAAATGACCCTTTGCTAATAGTAAAGTTTTCAGTACTACACAGTTCATTTCTCTCTCTTTTCTCATTACCTCTTGCAGTTGCCTCACATTCAATTTCTCACTTGTTCTGTTTCAGACGTGTATGCAGTGATTGACCTGTACGGTCAGTGCGCTCAGGTGACAATTACCAGTGGATCCAGCCTGAATCCATCGGAAAATCACCCACTAACTGGAGAAACCGAGTTTTCTCTTTCTTCACCTCTCACTTCAGGTTTGTTGGGTTATTTATGTCTTTGGTGTCTGCGTTTCTCAAATTTATATATATATATATTTTTTTTTTTTGCAACTAACTCTTTGAACCTCAAGCTCCTTATTCTGCCATGTGACTCACTGTTCATAGGCTCCTGATTTTGCCAGGATGTTGCTGACAGGTTTTGAGCTCTTGCATAACATGTTAGTAAGATATTTCCAAAGCAAAAAACATAATCTTGATTCCCAGATAAGGAAATAAGATAATTCACACTCTGAGCTCTAAAAGTTAATAATATATGCAGAAGACATGTTGACAGATTGGCAGATATGAATCGGTTATTTTTATAATTTTTCTTATTTACGTAACCCTTGTTTCTTTAAATTAGTTAACAAATTTGATATTTTACAATTTTGTATGTATTTTTTTCTAAAATTTCATCTATCTATCTATCTATCTACCTATCTATATCTATCTATATATATATATAATAAGTACATATGTGTATGCATGTGTGTGTGTGTGTATATATATGTCAAATATAACAGTAATTAGCATTATACAAACAAAGACATTGATGTTGATGTCGTCATTGTCATTGTCGTCAGAAATGACACACAGGTTCAGCAACTGCTGTGGCAAAAACATCGTCATCAAGAACAACGGCTGTTCTGCATCACGGATCAGAAACTTCAACCACGGGGTTGTTTTCAGCTCGGAGCCGTTGAAACACGACGAACTGTTTGAGGTGAGTGAAATCAAAATATCAGAATCTGACACAGACACACAGACACACAGACAGAAAGACATAGAGATTCAGGTATATAGGTAAATGGATGAGTTGTTTGATAGGTAGATGGATAAATCGGTGGAAAGAATGCTGGATAGGCAGACATATAGAGAGACAAACAGATGGATGGATGGATGGATACAGAACTAAATGACAGGACGATTATCAGATAGACAGACAGACAGACAGACAAATAGAGAAAAAGACAGACACACAGAATGAAAGATGAGATGTCTTTGCTGTCAGTTAGTTTAATATATATGTATCAAAAATAAAATAAAGAAATAATAGATAAATTCATAAATATGTAAGAAGGTAGGTAAGTAAATAAGGAAGTACTTAAGTATCTACATAAGTCAATAGGTAAATAAGTAACCAAATAAATAAACAAACATTAAATAAATAAATGAATGAGTGAATAAATAGATGAACAAATGAATGAATAAATCAATAAATAAAATCAAAAATCAAATAGAATTAAATTGTTATTTATGAATAAATAAATAATGAATGAATGAATAAATGAACTAAAAACAGTTATTTATGAATAAATAAACAAATAAGTAATTAACCTGTTACAGGTAAAAGTGGAGCAGATATCGAAGCAGTGGTCAGGGTCGATGCACATTGGTCTGACTACAATGGCCGTGTCTGACAACACCCCCATCTCCCAGATTCCTTCACTCGCAGAGGAAATCACTTCCAAGGTCACGTGGATCGTGTCAGGGTCAGAGGTCAAGAAGTGCGGGGTCACAATCAAGGAGAATTATGCCCCTTCTCTAGAGAGATTAGAGGTAATATATATATATATATATAGATATTTTTATAATTTTTTTTTAAATTCTAGAATTTTTTATAAAATGCAGCTGTAAATTAGGGTTTGGAAAGGATTGTTTGCAAAATCTTTTTTATTTACAAATGATAGATGGTTTTATGAAAATTCTTATTGTATTTTGAATAACTTTGTTTAATTATGTCTCTGTTTTCACGTCTATCTTTGACTAAAATTGAAAGTATATTAATTTTAAAGTGTATTAATTAAAACTGATAATTATAATTAAAAAATGATGGGACAGGTTTATTTACAAAAGAATGAATATTGATGTATTTTGCGTGCTTCAGGTTCAGTGTAAGAAGTTGAAAATGAATGTTAATGTTTTTTATTTTTACAGATAGGTAACAGGATTGGCTTGCGGAGATGCTCAGACGGAACTATGCATATTTATTTAAACGGAGAAGATCTCGGAGTTGCTGCTTCAAATATTCCAAAGGTTTGCTTGAAATAATTTACTTTTTAAAATTTATCTGAGTGTTTGTTTAATTATTTATTTGTTTGTTTATATATTTATTTATTTGTTTATATATTTATTTATTTGTTTGCTTGTTACTTTATATAGTTATTTATTTACTTATTAAACTATTTATGTAGTGATGGATTGATTGATTTATTGATTGATTGAAATATTGATTGATTTTATTCATTTCTTGTTTATTGATCTGTTTAATTGCTGATGTTTCTATCAATTTATCTATCAATCTATATCTAACTATCTGTCTATCTGTCTGTCGGTGTATCTATCTGTCTTTGTTTGTTTGTTTGTTTGTTTGTTTGTTTGTTTGTTTTGTTTGTTTGTTTTTTTGTTTGTTTTTGTTTATTTGTTTATTTATTTGTTTATTTATTTGTTTGTTTGTTTAGAATGTGTTTGCTGTGATAGACTTGTATGGAGCTGTGGAGACTGTCAGTATTATCAGCAGCGTGGCCTGTGAGAGTCCGGGAACTCCACGTTCTATCACCACTGACGACAGCAGTGGCCACCAGGTTAGTGTGTTAGCTGTCTACTAACTTACTAACAAACTAACATTAAAAGTGTAACTCCACACACCAGGTTAGTGTGTTAGCTGTCTACTAACTTACTAACAAACAAATTAACATTAAAAGTGTAACTCCACACACCAGATTAGTGTGTTAGCTGTCTACTAACTTACTAACAAACTAACTAACATTACAAGTGTAACTCCACACACCAGGTTAGTGTGTTAGCTGTCTACTAACTTACTAACAAACTAACTAACATTAAAAGTGTAACTCCACACACCAGGTTAGTGTGTTAGCTGTCTACTAACTTACTAACAAACTAACTAACATTAAAAGTGTAACTCCACACACCAGGTTAGTGTGTTAGCTGTCTAACAAACTAACTTAACTAACAAACTAACTAACATTAAAAGTGTAACTCCACACACCAGGTTAGTGTGTTAGCTGTCTACTAACTTACTAACAAACTAACATTAAAAGTGTAACTCCACACACCAGGTTAGTGTGTTAGCTGTCTACTAACTTACTAACAAACTAACTAAACTAAAAGTATAACTCCACACACCAGGTTAGTGTGTTAGCTGTCTACTAACTTACTAACAAACTAACTAACATTAAAAGTGTAACTCCACACACCAGGTTAGTGTGTTAGCTGTCTACTAACTTACTAACAAACTAACATTACAAGTGTAAGTCCACACACCAGGTTAGTGTGTTAGCTGTCAACAAACTAACTAACATTAAAAGTGTAACATTAAACATTTTCCATGTTTTTAATTGAAAATTAAAAGTGTAACATTAAAAATTTACAATGTTTTTAATTGAAAATAACAGATTTAGGAATTTCTCACACTTTTGTTTATATGGATCGGTACCCTATCTTTCATTAACAGTAATCATTTATAATATATAATAAAGATATAAATGAATATTAACATAACAAAGATATAAGTATATAAATAAGTAAATAAATAAATAAATAAATAAATAAATAAATAAATAAATAAATAAATAAATAAATAAAAGATTTAAAACAAACATTTCTTCACTTAAGGTCGACCAAGATCGAGACACCTGCACACCGCCCGTCACTTTGCCCAGTTTCCATGGCAACCACGGCAAGAACATTTGTCTGAGTGTGGGCAACATGACAGCCAGCAGACAGAGCAGCTACAACCAGGGCATCGTTGTCACAAGCAAACCTCTTCCTCGCAAGAAAATATTTCAGGTGAATGTTGTTTTTTTCTTCTTCTTCTTTTTGTTGACTTTTAAAGATTTATGTTGTCAGTGATTATGGTGACAATGATTGTTGTAATGATGATATTTGTAGTTGTGTTGTTATGCAAGCATTAGTTATATATTATTTATTTTTCTTTATTTTTCTCTTTCTTTCATTCATTCATTTATACACTTGTCTCATTAACTGTTATTCATTCAGTCATATAATGATATATATATATTTTTATGTCTAGTGTTTAATTCAGTTATTTACATATTTTTTTTTTTTTTTTTGTCTCTTTACTTATTTATTTACTTTCTTATTTTATGTTTTTATTATTTATGTATTTATTTATTTATTAACTTATTTATTTATTTATTTATTTATTAACTTACTTACTTTCTTAAGTCCAGTCATACTTATTTACTCATTTTCCTAACTGGTTACTTCCTTTCATACTTTTACTTGCTTAAATCACTTACTTATTTATTTATTTATCTACTTGCTTGCTTACTTATCTACTTTTCCCTCCCCCCACCCCCACCAGGTTCGGATAGACAAGATAAACCCCAAATGGAGTTCGTCGATAATGATTGGAGTTTTGGGTTTCGTACCTGACAGATACAACTTTCCTGGTTCGGCGATCAGCATAAAGAAATCAGCAATCATCATCCATGGAGATTCAGTGTTTACAAGTGGCTATAAGGTCTCTACAAAGTTGACATTTTTGATAGAATTTAAAAAAAAAAACATATAATTTAAAATTTATATATATATATATTTTTTTTTTTAAATAAAATTTGGTCTGAGGGTAGTAGGAACACTTAGAGACTGTTGTTGTTGTTGTCATCATCATCATTTAAATTTTATTGTTGTTATGAATTAGCATCATCTGAAATATTTATTATCATCATCAGTAGTATGATTTCCACAAAAGAGTATCATCATCATCATCATCATTTAGATTTTATGTTGTGATGAATTACCATCATCATTAATGTTTTGCAGATCAAAGAGCGGTATGGTCCAAATTTAGACAATATGCAGTGTGGGCATTTTGTTGGTGTCGTAGTTGATGAGGATAACTGTCTACACCTGTATGTTAACGGGGTAGACCAAGGTGTGGCCATCAGGGATGTCCCCAGCCCATGTTACGCCCTTGTGGATGTGTATGGACAGTGTGAACAGGTGTGTATTGCTTTCTTTTAATGTTACACCTGTTTGTGTTAGAATAGAGTGAGCTGACCTGGTTTGAAATAAATTAATTAGATAATTGTTGTGTGTTGTAAGAAAAGATAATAATACATGTTGATTAAACTATTTTTGTTTAACCTTTTAAGTTTGGATATTAAGAAAATTAATAATTGGGAGAATCTTTTGTGTATTCCAGGTTTTTTTTAAATTTCATGTGTAATATTTTGGTAGTTTGTTAAAATTAATGCTAAAATGAATAATTAAAATCATTTTATGTTTTACATCATTGTTAAGTAGTTCTGTTATATATATATATGTATACATGGTGGGTTTTTTTTAATTATAACTTGACTTTACCTGATTATTTTGACCAGAATATTATTTCTGTATCCTTCCAAGTTATTTTTGTTTTTTACTGATAACCAACATTTACTACTAATAACACAAGACTATATAAAATAACAAGATCATGGAAATGCATGAAACCAAAAATTTGATTTTTTTTTTTTTTTAATATTATATTATTTATGTTAATAAAATGATGTCACAACAAACATTTTAATGCATGAGACACTTTACTTCATTGCAAAGTTAAAAATATTTTTTTATTTTTCAAGGTTACAATTGTTGGTGATGATGTCAGTAATCTTCCTCCATTAAACGGTGTTGATGACAGGGAAAAAGCTGATATAGACGATGGTAAGTAATTTGAAAAAGCTGATATAGACGATGGTAAGTAATTGAAAAAGTTGATATAGACAATGGTAAGTAATTTGAAAAAGCTGATATAGACAATGGTGAGTAATTTGAAAAAGTTGATATAGACAATGGTAAGTAATCAAAAAAGCCAATACAGACAATGGTAAGTAGTATTCGTAAGTGAAAGTGAATGTACTTTTACTTCTTACTTACACAGATCTATACTGACATAGCAGTTCTATGGCTTATTTTTAAAAAATGAAACATGTAATATTCCTTTGTGGTAGTGTGGTACTGGATAAAGTGTGCTGTAACATATATATGTTTTTGGAAGATCAAACCATCTAGTAGTTAATTGAGACATCCATACTTCTGTAGAAATTCCCCAGCTTATTTTCTTAATTAAGCAGTTAATATTGTCATCTCTTTGTGAGAAACTGGAACTCTATAGAGGATTCTGTGACATGATGTCTTTTGTCTTTTGTCTGTTTTTGCACAGCAATCCACCTGTTCTTAATTCAGACGTCCATACTTGTACAGCAGTTCCATATCTTATTTTCTTAATTAATGAAGCTGTTAATATTTGTTTACTTTTTTCAAGTTAATTAGTATAACTCGCTTTTTATATATGATTTATTATTTTTTTTACTTTTTTGTTTTGTTTCAGTGATGAAAGAGAAAATAGGAACAAAACTGTGTATTGAGACAAATATTCTACGTAACTGTGAATACCAGAATCTGTGTTCGAGACTTCGCACCTCTCTCGGTCTGCCAGGTAAAAAAAATCCTAATCAACTCAGGTGTCACAGACAATTAGAATTATTACCTGTACAATGACTGATGCTCGTACACATCCGTATATGTCGAAATGTTAATTATAAATATAGTCAGTTGTAACTGTTCATTTTTAGAAAATATTTTGTTTTATTGACGACGTGTTCAAATTAATATTATTTTTATTATTACTGTTGTTATTATTAATATATTTGTTACCATTAGTGGCAGTAATAGCACTTGTGGTAGTAGTAGCAGTAGTAGTAGTAGTAGCAGCAGCAGTAGCAGTGACAGTGGTAGGAGTAGTTGAAGTACTAGTAGTTGTAGTGGTGGTAGTAGTAGTATTTAAAATTTATTGTGTGTTTATAATTTTTGCTAATTTTTATTTTTCAGATGGCTACTTTGATGGGCAGTTCAACATGTGCTTTTGTGAGATGTGTCACAAAATCAGGGGAGATAACCTATACCATTGCCGTGGAGACCCACCAAGGGATTATGCTATTCCCTATGGCTGGTGTAGATTTGTTTTAACGTAAATCTGTTTTATATCTCTATCAAAACACACACAGGCAAACACACACATCTTAATATATTCAGTAATATACAAACAATATTTAAATATATTACGACTTTTGGATTGTTTTTCTTTCTTTTGTTTTCTTCATTTATTTGTCTTTTTTGTTTTCTTTCTTCTTGTCTTTTTACAGTCCGTATTATTCAGATTTTTTCATTTTTTTTTTGTTGTTTTTTTTGTCTTTATTCTACAGGCCTCAGTGCAAAGCACATTCTCTGAATGTTTATGAGAAATGGCATGCAGCTTATCACGGAGCACGAATAGAATCAGTCCGGAGAATTCTAGATTATGGAGACCTGCTTCTACCTGGTTAGTTATCTCTCTTTATGTACTCAGTTATCTCCCTTCATGTACTGAGTTATCTCCCTTTATGTACTGAGTTGTCTCCCTTTATGTACTGAGTTGTCTTCCTTTAATTATGAGTTAGCTTCCTTTACCCATTGATTGTTTCTCATTTGTGTATTTCAGCTGTGTCATTTGTAATTTCATTTAATCTTTATTGCTGTAATTATTGTTTCTTTTATAAATTTGATTTGGTTATTTTGTAAATATTACCTTTCATGTCGGTAAATAATACTATAATGGCACAAATATTACTGTTTCATATCAGAGCATTATGCTGTCATTGATAGATATTATTTTTCACATTAATAAATATGATTTCATGTTTTAAGCATAAAAACTTAGCAGAAAAATACCGTTGTTTGATTTTGATTAATATAAAATCATTTTGCAGTGATAAAGATAATCAGTAAATATCATGTCAGTTAATATTATCACTTTTGTGTTTTGAAAAGCATTGTTCAATTTTAATACTGTAGTTATTGGACCATTTATCTTGCAAGCATAGAGGTGAATAAGAACTTTTTAAATAAAAAAAAATTTCTTTCTCTACCAAGTCTTAGTGTGTGTATGTGTGTGTGTGTGTGTGTGTGTGTGTGTGTGTGTCTGTGAGTACATATATATATATAATTTAAAATACAAAATAAACAATGAAAAGTAAAGAAGAAATCTGTATTAAACAGATACCCTCATACAAATTATTAGACCTTGGAAGCTGTACTTTTTTAATTTAACTTTTTTGTTAAACTGAATAACTGGCCTGTTACCTATAATGACTGTTTTATTTTATTTTGTTTGGTTTCTGTTAACAGGAGACTGTACAAAAGGAAACAGTATTTTGATCCCACAACCTCAGGTGTTCACAGAGAAGTCAAAACCTGACAGTTTCAGTGGTCAGCAAATCTCATTTTCACCCACTGTCAGATACGCAGGCTCACCAGAATTCTCTCCTAAACAGAGGTGAGTACTCACAGCTCATGTCCAGACTCATACACACACACACACACACGTACATGTGCACATGAATGCACATGCATTCTACACACAGAAATACATATACACACACACAAATATATGTACATGCACATATATATATATATATATATATATATATATATATATGCATGCAAATATTGAAACTAATTCTAGATACATACACAAAAACAAGCACATGCTTGCATCTGAACATGCATAAATATACACAAACACACATACACACACACACACACACACATGCATTGAAACAGAATACTATATCAGAATCAAAAAATGTTTTATCTTCTTTCTATGTTTTTTTTATTTATTTCTTTACTCCTTCCTTCATTTATTATTATTTTCTTGAGCATTGTTATAAACCTCTTTTAATTGGCATGATATTAACTGTTAACTTTTCAGATTCGTTGATCCGAAGACAAAGAAAATCTACCAGGCTCAGGTTGCCTTTCAGCTGTGGGTGAAACCAGGCTCGTACAAGGTGGGGGGAGCGCAAACCATAGCAACCAGCGACAGAATAGATCCACATTTCAGCAACAACGAACTGGAGTGGGCAACCAAGGAGCGAGGTTCGACAATGCTCTACGCCCTGTTGATCAAAGTGGAATGAGAACCCAGCCATGCACCCCCCCTTTTTTTTTTTTTCTCAAAATGAACTAAACTGTACAGGACACTGCCGTTACTCAAAAGTGAACTCAAAATGGACTGAACCTAGAACACACCAGCGCCACTCAAAGTGAACTGAATCTACCCAAAAAAAAACCACAACATTTTTTTTTTTTTTTTTTTTTTTTTTTTAAAAAGTGAACACGACCGAGACAAAACATTTTTCAGTCAAACAGTATTTAGCCTAAAGGCCAATCTCACTCAAAGAGAACCGAACCTAGCCAAACCCACTCTCTCTGTTTTTTTTGTTTGTAAAATGAACTGATCACACAATGCCCAGAATAACGTCTGTGATTGAACTTAACTCAGTTAAAGATTTGTGGCCATCTGATGGGAGTTTTTAACTGAAAATAATATTCTACTTGTTAAGCCTGTGAGAAATGTGTTACTCTCTGTTTGAGTCGATGTTAATAATCAGCAGTGAAGTGCATTGATATTAGAAGTACATTGTTGTGTGGTTACTGGGAGAAAAGGGTAAGGATTAGGAATAAATAACATAATATATGTGGATGACAGGAACTGAAATAACTAAACAGAAGTAAATATAATATATGTGGATGATAGAAGTTGATAATAATTAGGAGTAAATGTGGGTGATAAGTAAGAATGAATGTGATACAGTATTTTGATGTTTTTAATGGTTATATGTGCAGAATATGATAAATAGGAACAAATTTTCCCTAATGTTTTGGAATTAATGAGGACAATACTGAGGAGAGTATTTAAACTGGAGTTAAATACAGATGATAATATGATCTAATTATAAGAGTTAACGTGAATGATAAATAAATCTGTTGGACATAATATGAATGATAATTAAGAGCAATTGGAATGGGCAGATGTGCATGATGATAATAGTAAGAAACTACAAACAGTTTATGTGAGCAACAAGTAGATTTAAATTCATAAGAGTAATATTGTAGTGATCTAAACCATGGCTGGCATTTTTCTTTAAGAGTAACATGAAGGAGTTTAACATGGATGATAATTAAGCGAGTGTAATAATAAACAGGCATCAGTACATACTAGTATGAGTGATAAATTATGATGATTTTTAAGTTTATGTAGATAATCAGATTAAAAGTGAAAGCTAATGTGAACACCCCCCCAAAAAGGAATTAATAATTAAATACCTGTTACTTCAAAAGTAATAGAAGTCAGTATTAATGACAAAAAAAAAAAAAAAAAAAAATGGAAAAAGCAAAAAAAG
This sequence comes from Chrysomallon squamiferum, assembly GCA_012295275.1. Taxonomy (NCBI): domain Eukaryota; kingdom Metazoa; phylum Mollusca; class Gastropoda; order Neomphalida; family Peltospiridae; genus Chrysomallon; species Chrysomallon squamiferum. Next base: position 1,880,579 of record CM022674.1, on the reverse strand, counting down.
TTGGTTTTATTGCTTGGTATGGTTGTCATAGAGTAAACTGAGAGAATGAATTTTATTTTTTTGTTACTTTTCATGGCAGTAATCTAAATTCTGTATATATGTAAACAAAACTGATTTGAGAGGTCTTGAATATTTTTTTAGTGGTTTTTTTTTTTTTTTTTTAAACTAATAGAAATCGGATATTATTTTTAATTGAACTAATATTCCGTGTCATTGTCCTTGCATATTTTCTAAGAGGGTTGTGATGGTTAACAACTACAGCAACAACAACAACAACAACAAGTGTATTGTCAGTTGTGCTGGCGACAAACCAAACATCTGTACTGATATTTTTGTTTGTACTGAAAATGTACAAATCGTTATTCATTACTGCTGACATAACACTGTATTCCGATCTGATCTAAGTCATAAATGTTCTTCACAAGTGATTCATTATTCTGTTGTGTCTGTGAAACAATGGAATTATTTCGCATTAAAATATTACAAAGTGAAACAAGAGAGTGTCCATTTTGTAGAGGATTATTTATTCCAGTGTTAGTCTATGACAAATTGGAAATATAAATTTTATTTTTATTTTATTTTATTTTTATTTTTTTTAATTATTTTTTTTGTTATTTTTATTTTTTTTATTATTATTATTACTTACTACTACTACTACTACTATTATTATTATTATTATTATTATTATTATTATTATTATTATTATTATTATTATTATTATTATTATGCTGAATTATAAGATCACCTGTCACAATTTTTCATCAGTGAAATAAATTTTTGTACATCATCTGAATTAGGATTTTTTTTGAATTCCATTATGTTATCTGTGAAATGAAATTACATAATTCAGAGATACAGATTTTTGTTTTGTAATGTGTCTACTACTATCACACAAGTCATTTCTTCGTATTTGTGGATTCATATGTGCCTGCATGTCACCAGAAAAACACAGAATTTTGTCCACTTGATGATGAATTTACCAGTTGTATCATTCAAACAAAGGATGGTTGAGTGTGGTTTTATTTCTGTAACCTATTTTATTTTTATTTTAGTCAGAGAGAGAGAGAGAGTTCCAAGTTTGATTACATTTAGAATAGACTGACATGCGATTTATAATTTTTATCTATTACCAAGTAATGAAAAATGATTAGAATTTTTATTATCTGTATCTACCGGTTTTATTTCTGTTGAGAGTAACAGTTAATATGAATGTACCCCTCAATCTGTACATTGCATAAACGTCACATGACACGTCTGTTGTCGGCCATTTTGCATTTATATGTAAAATATGTGTTAATTACGCAGACAAGTCAGTTTACGTGTGAACATGGAAATATTTATTTGATCTCTGAATTCTAGATGATCCAAGAAGAATGTGTGAATGGTACTGTGTTTATTAAAAACAGATATGTTATTTCAGGTGCAGATCTTTGGGGTGGGCTTCTGAAATCCACCCATTCTTAGAGCTGCATTTTATTTGTTACAAGTTTTGTTATTTACATGATTTTTTTTTTTTTTTTTTTTTTTTTTTAAAATAATGTTCTGTTATATTTTTTACAGTTTTCATCTTCAGTTGTAATAGTTGGTAGGGTGGGGAATGATTTGTTTTTATTTTTATTTTTTTATTATTTTATCAAGGCTGTGAGATTTGACACACCTACACACATAATATTGTGTAATTTAGATGTTTACCTCAGTTTTTTTTTTTGTTTTTTTTGGTAGAAAATAATGTGAAATGAAATATGAAATGTACATAATAAAATGTATATAATCTCATGTCAGTGTTTTCAGATAATACATTATGTGTTGTTTTGTTGTTTTTTTCATCTAAAAAATAAAATAAAAAAATTTTAAAATCATTTTTTTGTTTTTATTTTACTGTATTCAAATAATAGTATGTCTAAATAAAAATAAATAAAAAAAAAAAAAAAAAAAAAGAAATAAAAAGTTATAAATAAATAACCGAATATTTATTTTCGTACTAGTTTTAAATGTTTATTATTTTTATTTATTTTATTTATTATTTTTTTTTTTTTTTTTTTTTTTTTTTTGGTCTCCAATCTGGAAAATAATCCGAAACTTACATCATCTAATGTTTCTGATACGTCCAACGCGAAAAACAACCCCCCCCCCCAATAAAAAAGTGCTTAAGTTGTTTGCCCAGGATACTGTTTTTCTTAAGTTATTTAGATAGAAGAAGGAAAATATATAATAATTAATATTACCGTCTACAATTACATATTGGTATCTTACGTCGAGATGCGAGTAAACACCATTCTTAGGTCAGAAAGCGTAACAATATTTGAAATACGGACATTGCACCAAAAGCATTGTCCAATCAAATCACGTCTTATATCTGAGTTTGTTTAATGCTAAAATGTCTCGCTAATCTGAAAGTTTGGAGGAATCGCCAATTATGTGGATAGCCGAATTTCGCAAAGTTTAAAAAAGCTTTCGTTAATGAATCAAATAAAGAAATTTCTTGGTTAACATGCAGATAACACTCTAACACTTGCAAGATTTTAAATATTTTATTGCATATTAAAGAACTTAAATTTTAATATTTTTAATACATTGTTTACCACAATTTTTAAATATATTGTTATTAATAATACACTAGCAATGGTCATTATAAACATTCATTAATATATTATATATGGATATTTATTCTTTCCCTCTATATCCTTTACTATCTTTAATAAACCGATAACACGAATACAATTAACATATCAAAATGTTCCTAATTTCGTCTAAAACTGGTACAATCGAGTTGTATGCTACGCTAATTTTTATCATTTATGATTAAGATAATGACAAATGACGTGAATAGTAATATAATAATAATAAATACGTAAATATGTACATTCCATGTTCTCACTATAGAGCCGATCTATATATTAAAAAAAAGAAAAAGAAAAGAAAAGGCCTTTTGAAAACTACAATTCATCACAAACTTTTCATGCAAAACTTTAAATGGTAACAAATCAACTTTAATGCTGTAATTATTTTGCTTAATCAGAACCTCACTTGAAGTTTTTAATTAATGTATTCATTCCTAAAACATCAACGCAGAAATGAATTTAACATTTTTTTTAAAGAATTAACACAAAAAACATTTTTTAATTTTTTTTTTTTTTTTTTTTTTTTTAAATTTAATGATGACATTAACTGTAATCTGATTAGAATATTAAAAACAATTTTCCAACAAACCAAAATCAGCCTTCAAAAAGAACAAAACCTAGTCACCATTGGTCAAAAATTATCAAAACCATAATAACATGTATTTATCCTTTCTTCACAGTGGCATGCAAACCATAACTCATTAAAACTGTATTTCATAAAAATAACGTAAGGCAACAATAATTATGACGGTGATGATGAATTTTAATACTTTATCCTTGCCAACGATTCGTTTCAAATAATTGCTTAAGAAACTTTAAATAATTAAATAGTGTATTTTCGTTTTATTAAAATACATCACTTGATGAACGGAACGGAGTAATTATCTCCATTAAAAATGATTGATAATACAAGAAAATAAAAATAAATAAAATGTTTTGCCACGTAACAATGATATGTAGTTCGTGTTTCAAATTAAAGCTACGCAACTGTTGGCATCCCACGAACGGTTTCAGGCGTGGCTACCTCGGCTGTTTCCGATGATTGGCAGATCATGGTGTCCTAGACCAAGATGATTGGTTGATTTTCCTGCAATGCGATTATTTTATTTTTTATTTATTTATTTATTTATTTATTATTATTTTAACAGAGTTTTCCCAATATTACTTCCAAGATTGGATTTTAAAATGGAAAAATAGTTTTCGTTAATTTTCAAGAAATAGACATAGTTTACGTTAATTTAGATCTCTCGGAATTTTTCTAAGATTTGTTCTTTTAACTCCAAAACAAATATAAAAGAGGTCGCATGAAATTTCATAAATTATTTTTCTTGTTCTTTTTTTTTTTTCTTTTTTTTTTTTGTCTTGTGAGAATGACGAATTTTGTCTTTTTAATCACTATTCTAGAAGCGGTTGTTGACACGTGATTATTTTTAAACCAAGGGAGATAAGTATGAAGACAAGGCGCTCCTTTTTTTAATTTTTTTTTTATTCATATGGGTCAGTTCTGAGATAAATTGGCGGTAAAAGTCACATGTTGATTAAATTCATTTAAAAATAAAAATACATCACATGCTTTTTACATGACATTTATTTTCTTATGGCAAAACAAAATTGCGAGAAATTCTTATTTCAATTTTCTCGAAGATTGGGAAAAACAACGTTTTTTTTTTACAGAAGTTTTATAATTAATTTTTGGTTTGTGATTTAATGATGTTTCCATGAACAAATTACAGTCTATTTAAAAATATTTACATTCTGGTTTACCATAGACACATACACGCGGATCATCTATCGATAGACAAAATATATTAATTACAGACGAAAAAATTATTTTATTTATTAATGATGTTTATGAACTATTTATTTTATTTTTAATGTTCAAGGCTTTTAGAAAAATTTATAAACTCGAAATTTTTTTATTTATTTATTTATTTATTTATTTATTTATTTAAATTAAAATTATTATTATTATTATTATTTGAATTATTATTATTATTATTATTATTATTATTATTTTTATTTTTTTTTTTTTTTTTGCTTGCTTCAAAATGGAATCAAGAATATACAAATATATAAAAAAAAAAATCAAACATCTAACGCTCACTTTAGATCAACTGGTAATACTTTAGATGTGAAACTGGATCAAGCGTATGGTAACCTCTAACATACATATTACCTGTGTTATTCCACAGCAATAAATACGTGTTCATTACCTGTGTTAATCTAGACTAATTAACATCTGTGTGTTACCTGTGATTGACTGGAGGTGCCAGTTTTGTAACAAAGATGACGAATGAACCAAGTCATCAAGATGACAATGATCGATCCGGGAAGAGCGTTCTTTCTTGATTGGAGGTAAACTCTGTCAAAAAATATTTAAAAATACTACTAATAATAATAATAATAATAATAATAATAATAATAATAATAATAATAATAATAATAATAATAAAATATATACATATTCTAAAAGTGTTAGTGAGAATAACAAATAATATGTTTACGGTAATTATGACCAAAAGGACATTCTAAAATTAATTACTGTCAGAATCACAAATCAGATTTTACGACAGATGTTGAAATTTTAATGTACTGACGTCAGAATAAGATATCAGATTAAACTATCGATTTTCATACTGAAAAAAATTTATCATATTTTAAAACAGTGAGTATCAGAATGAGAAATCACGTTTTAGTTTGAGGAACCAGATCTAAAAATAGAGACAAATATAAGATTCTTGAGCATTTTTATTTTTTAAATTTTTTTTAGATCCATATTAAAATAGTGAGTCTTAGATTCAATAACCAGATTTAAAAGTGATGTTTTGTAAAAAAACAAATTGAAAAATTTTTGTTCATTTGTAATAAATTAGTATTTACAATAATTTTCTTAGAATAAAATGATTCCAGAAAATCATAAATTTAGTAATTAAATTATTTACCTGCTTTCCTGAGGTTGATTTCTTTCGAATCAGCAAGTTGGTTTTGTGCTTTTTGTATCTGAAATGAGACAACTAACGTAAGTGTGTGATTTGTGTATGCGTGTAAACCTTTATATATGCATGTGAGTTGATTCTTTTATATGTCCATGGGTGTGCTTTTTATCTTGAGACAATGTTTGTATGTATGTATGTATGTGTGTGTGTATGTATGTCCATGTATGTATTTATGTATGTATGTATGTATGTATGTATATGTATGTATGTATATATGTATGTATGTATGTATGTGCATGTGTATATGCATCTGTATGTATGTGTATGTATGTGTATGTATAGATGTATACGTGTGTGTATGCATATATATTTATCCGTTTGTATGTAAATAAGTAAGTAATTAAGCAGTAGTAGTAGTAGCAGTAGTAGTAGTAGCAGCAGCAGCAGTAGTAGTAGTAGTAGTAGTAGTAAATAACTGAATTAAAGCAGTTTAAAATGTAACTAACCACGTCAAAATCGGCTGTATTAATTTTTACCTGTATACCTAAAACCATTTGATCTTTCTTACTCGTGTTATTAATTTACCTCATCTACATAATTCATTTATTAAACGTGCCTAGCACAACTTATTAGATTTACGATATGAAAATTTGGTTGGTTACCTACCAAGTTACTAATTAGGTATAGGTGAATTATCTCGGTTACTAATTAGATTTACGTCTATGTATATTTTTTATCTCGTCCTAATTACGTTTGCTAAATTCATCTGCATTACCGGATTCAGAATTCAAATCTACCTACAGTTACCTGGATTATTAGGTATTTACCTGGATTATTAAGTAATTTACCTATAGGTGATCGTTGTTTGATGACGGCAGGTAGGGACATTGTATTTTGTCCGGTATTTACTGACGGAAACTGGATTTCTCTCACTTCATTTTCCTGGCCGCAGAAATGTCTTTCTCTGAAATTATCATAGACAGATAGGCAGCAAGGTAGATAAATAATTAGATGTCCAGAGAGACAGTCAGACAGATAGCTAGACAAACATACAGACAGACAGAGATATGTAGATAGACAAACATACAGATAAATAGACAGATAGATAGATACTTTATTTTAAGATGAATTCACACTATGCGATTTCATAAAACTAACTGAAAGGTTTAATATCATAACAATGTAAGTGTTCAGACTTTATTCTTCAGTCGCTTGGTGAGAATGCCCCTTTGGTGATATCGAAATATTTCATTTCAGTTTCTTTTCTTAATATAGCTAATCCATCTTTGATTTGTAGATCTGTTAAACCGTCTCCCTCACAGTTTCAAACGTAACGTGCTTGACACACTTGAGAAATATAACTGATGATGTAATTAACCCTTCCAAATGCGTCTTTCGCCCTTTTTCCCGTTCCAGTCAAAATTTCATATTTTGTTTACCAAAGTTCATATATTTGTTCTTCTAAGTAAGGATGCATATAAAAAATAAGTTTTTGTTGTTTTTTATCGGTTTGTTTTTCCCACTCTCTATAATAATAATAATAACAGTAATAATAATACTGATGATGATGATGATGATGATGATGATAATAATAAAAGTAGTGGTAATAGTATTAGTAGTAATATCATCATCATCACTAGCAGTAATAGTAGTAGTAGTAGCGGTGATAGTAATGATAGTTGTATTAGTAACACTAATAATAAATATAATGGTGGTGAGTTTAGTAATAATAGTAGTATCAGCTGGAATTGCAGTAATACTAGCAGTAATAGAAGTACTCTGCTAATAAATTAATAACGATGAAGGAAGCAAGCAAGCAAGAAACAAACAAACAAACAAACAATAAATAAATAAATAAATATACAATTTAGGATGGATCCAGACGATTTAAGAAAACTATGTGATACGTCACGTCCGCTGGTTCCCTCCGTTTATAACAATATTTAAAAGATTATAATGACGTATTAAAATTTAAAACCTAGGAAAATAGGATGTCATAATAGGAAACTCTTTATTTATTTTAAATGAAATTTGATAGATAAAATATTTATTAGTACAGAAATAATAATTAAAAAAACCCAATAAAAATTACAGGCATTTAGAGACACACTAACAACATCAGTGTGGTATTTTTTGTTTATTTATTTATTTATTTATTATTATTTATCTATTTATTTATTTATTTGATTTGATTTGATTTGATTTTTTAATGAAATGAAGTAAAATAAATAAATAAATAATGAAGAAGATGGTGATCATATAAAAAAAAAAAAATTGCGAAAACGATAAGGAGAGGTAACTCTATTGGACATAACAGACGACCAAAATGTACCAGAAAATATAGTTTTAAGAGTACTTTTTTTTATTTTTTTTTTTTTTTTTTTTTAATACGGAGCTCGTGACATTATATCTAAATTACTTAAAAATAGTGACTGAAGCCGAGACAACAGTATTCTCTGTAAGAATGTTTCGGGGTTAACCAATAAGATAAACTGCAGAGTGCTCTTTCTAGACTTTTTCTAACCGCAGAAAATAATATTTGTGTACAAGACCAAACGGATGTATTTGAGAGTGAACTCTTTGTCTGTCTTAAAAAAAAAAAAAAAAAACACTAAAGACTTACCCAGACATGTCCTTTCACATTAATGTTATTTTTGTGAAATTCTCTACAATTCCTTTCTGTTTTTTTTTTAATAAATTATTTTCAGTAAAACCGTTTCATTGTAATCTCCGTATGCTAGAAGGACGGAGAAATCTGGTGCCCAACTCTATTGTTGTAACGTCATTATAAACCAGACAGTAGACGTCATGTGATGTCTGTGATGTTCCATTTCCGGTGTCTCGATTTATATAATAATAATAATAATAATAATAATAATAATAAAGAAATATTTTTGTTATGGTTATGTATGTTTATAATTTATTATGATGATAATGATGATAATTTTTTTATTATTATTATTATTATTATTATCATCATCATCACCATCATCACCATCATCATTATTATTATCATTACTGATCGTCTGTTTCACTGGAGATCGGATCTGAAAATTAGGAAGTATATCGTCCATCTATTATAAATTTCAAAAAAAAAATAAAAATAAAAATATTAGAGGTTTTGTAATAAAACTTTACAAAATATTTTAAACCACAAAAAATTTGTGACTTAAGTTTAAGATAACCAGCAAAACAAGTGAGGTATCAACAGGAAAACTGTGTTTAGTCCAAAGGCATTTATTTATATATGAGAGAAAGAAAAAGGGAAAAAAAGATTGCGTGGAGTAGGGATGGAATATGGGAATAGTGGAGAGTTAGAGACTGAAAGGAAGAGAAAGAAGAGTGACTGAGAGAGAGAGAGAGAGAGAGAGAGAGAGAGAGAGAGAGAGAGAGAGAGAGAGAGAGAGAGAGAGAGAGAGAGAGAGAGAGAGAGAGAGTGCTTCATATAATGACGTGAAGCTATCTTCAGCAATAACGAACAGCATGCCTATCTATTGCTCATCTTATTCAGAAGGTTCATTATGTACATTATCACACATTTTTACAGAGAACAGAGAAGCAAAAAAAAAGTAAAGATAAATAATGTTCAATGTCGGACGTTTAAATATGCACTGTAACAGATGTTTCAAGTAAGTAGCAGCCTTCAGCTGTCAAAATCAATTTCCAGTTTAATTTAGCTTCACGTTTTACACTTAATTGGTTGTGAATATCAATTCCGATGCAATAATGGTTACAGCTATTGATGCCATATATAGATATATATACACACACACACACACACACACACACATACATACATACATACATACATACATGCATACATAAATACATACATACATATATATATACATACATACGTACATACATACGTACATACATACATACATACGTACATACATACATACATACGTAAATACATACATACGTACATATATACATACATACATACACACGTACATACATACACACATACATACATACACATACATACATACATACATACGTACGTACGTACATACATACACACACACATATACATATTCTTATAAAGCTAAGTAAGTGGATAGGTAGCTAGACATGACGGACAGAAACTGACACAGACAGACAGATAAAGAGAAGTCGAGATATACAAGTAGATAAATTAAAGAGAGACACAGAGAAAGGCAGTCTGACAGAATTACACTCGAAAAAGATAATAACGACAGAAACCTCTTTTTAAAAACTGTCGTTTTATATGTTAAATAATGATTGAGACTGATAATTAACTAAAGAATTAAAAGGCTACAGGCTATCTAGTTAACAAGTAAATAACGTGTTAATTGGTAATTTCTATATACGTTTGTAAAATAAGTAAATAAATAAATAAAATATAATTAAATAATAAATAATAATAATAATAATAATAATAATAATAATAATAATAATAATAATATAATATAATAACAGTAATTATAATAATGATGATGATGATAATAATAATAATAATAATAATAATAATAATAATAACAATAATAATAACAGTAATAATAATAATGATGATGATGATAATAATAATAATAACAACTACTACTACTACTACTACTACTGCAATCAACAAATATAAAATTCTAGGATTAATTCCTAGCAACGTCTGGTGTCAGGCGTCCAATTATTTCCATGTTTGTTTAATTTTTTTTGTTTGTTTTTCGTTGTCACTTTGAAAATTACTGGTTAGACATGATCCACTGATAACAACTTTTTTTTTTTTTTTTTTTATCACAAACTGCTAAAACAAACATCAGTCTCACTGAGTGACAGTTTGTTTATACAAGGTGACTGTTGTGTATGTGTGTATGTGTGTGTGTGTGTGTGTGTGTAAGTGTGTATGTGAGTGTGTAAAATACCGTGTTGTCGAATATCAGACAGGGATTAATTATTTGGTATAATATTATTTTAAAAACGAAGGCGAATCTGTTTAATATTTGCCAGTGGGTGTAAAGTAACTGAATACTTATATTACACACTGAACAAGTACTTTGTGACGAATTTACAGGTGGAGCCCAAGAAATGATATTGAATGTTTTTTTCTGATAAAAGTAAACTAAGAATTATCTGTACCCACGCACACGAAACGTTTGTCGTAAATCAAGGTACACCTTCGCATATACTTTACCTTAGTTTGATGATTTACTGTTTGTTATACTTACCTGTACAGGTGAGTACATTTATTTATTTATTGTTATTGTTATTATTATGATTATTATTATTATTATTATTGTTGTTATTAATATTAGTTTATTTATTTATTTATTTATTTATTTATTTTTTATTTATTTATATTTTATTTTATCAAAAACAGTTAAATACAAACTAAAAACAACAATAAACATTTTTTTCTGGTCTCATTAATCACCTTTAATGCGATAACATGGCTATCAAAACTGACACATTTATTTTTTAGTTCTAGTGCTTTCGCCATGCTAACATTTAATATCGAATCAAAAAAAAAAAAAAATAAAAAAACCAGATCGTAAACAATATAATCATATTCTGTGCCTGAGCAAGGCGTGGATTTTAGGAGATACAGTTCAGGCGCCTGCAGGAAATTAAATGAAAAATTATTTCATTACCTTTATTACTTATCTGCCTTTTTAAAAAATATCCCTGGGGACCTTACAGTACCTGTAGTCCGGATTTAATCGAATCTGTTCGGTTTCTAACACTTGATAGGCCTAATTCAAGTTCTCCGATAACGTCTTTCCTGATCCGAGAAACAAAAAAAAAAAATTGATTACGCCGTGATACGAGAAACAAATAATTTATTGCGTCTAGCCTGTCAACATGACCTCGTGAAATGAGCAGGCGTCGTTGTAGCGGTGTTTGCTGAAGCGAGACGCTGCTGTTTGTGGAAGCTGTGTGCGTGTTCTGTGACAACAGCCTACCTGACGTTGAAACGCGTGCTGTGACGACTTCATTTACCTGCGTTTCGTCCACTTTTCACCTGTACAGGTAAGTGATAATGTATCGCACTTTTTCTTTGAAAAAAAAAACAAAAACAAAAACAAATTTATGCTTAATATTCAGCTGGATTTAGAAGCGATGTTAAGTTTCAAGAAAGGAGATAAACTCGATAATCCGAGGTCACTTTTACCTCCGCCTCCTAATGTCCAGTTTTTATTGATTAATTCCATATAGTTGATGTATTATAATTATAGTACTCACCGGTCATAACGGTAATATATAACGGTCATGGACAGAGATGCAAAACAATATATTTTGTTCTCAGACCCATGGGAGGCTCGGTAATACAGAAATGTAGGTATAAGTAGATAATAATTAATGGAAACATCAGTAACCATCAGGTCAGCTAAATCACTGAAGTGTGTCGGTTTACAGGTCGTCCTTTGAAAGTGAAAAGAGAACAAGAGAAAGATGATTTACATGAAGTCAAATTTATTTACTGTGAATATGACACCATGTATCTTTCTCTTTACACACACACACACACACACACACACACACACACATACACACACAGGCATACATTTACATACATACACATATACCTACATATATTAACATATATTTATATACAGGGTTCATATAATCATTCATGCATAAATACATATATATATAGCGTTCATACACATAACATTTCTCGCTTACACACACATGCATACAAACACATACATACCCATACACAGACACAGACACACAGATAAACACTACGTATACAAACAAACACACAATACTTTGTGCTAAAAAAAAAAACGATGAATCTTTATTTTATTTTATTTTTGAG
>CM022674.1:1848241-1863241 GCA_012295275.1 Chrysomallon squamiferum | reverse complement strand
ACAGTTCATCTAATTTTACGTGCAATGTTTGCTTTATTAATGAATCCACCAGGTAGCCAGTTCATCCATTATATTCATCTACCATGTTTCCATTTATTCCTCTGCCCATCCATATACATCCATCTTTCTATCCGTACGTACGTCCACAACAAAAAAAAAATTCAAATCCATCTTTCCATCCTTTACAAAACAAACATTCAAATCCATTCATCTATCATTCGTTTTTATTCGGCCATTTATATATATATATATATATATATCCACACGTTCACCAATCCATCTAACCATCTGTTTCTGTCCTCCCTCTGTCAATTAAGTAATCATCTCACTTCAGTTCTTCACGCGTGTGCACTGTCCATTAAAAAAAAACTTCCATTGATCATTCTCCCTGAACCTCACTTAGCTAATCAACGACGCCATTCTTTTTTTTTTTTTTTTTTTTTTTTCATTCGGTCCGTGGAGGGCTGTTTACACACTAGTGTTTGTAACAGAACCAAAACAAAGACACCTGTTACATTAGTTTATGACTTGTACTTGGGTAGTGCTAATTTTGAGAACTAATATAAGGTAGTACTGAAGATGCATATGCTGCTGATATTTGCGTTCAAGAAACAATTTCAGAAATGGAAGACGTCTTTATCAGGTCTTCCAACTTTAAGAAATTAGCATTGTGAAGAAAGGAAGAAGAAGAAAAAAACAAAACAAAAGACACGACTCTTGAATTCACAGACTAATACTGTTCTGCTCACAAACCTAGATTCTAGGATTATGTACCAAGTATGAAATAATCAGCAAATAGCATCCTGTTTCTTTCAGTCAATGAAATATAAATTAAAAAAGGAAAAAGAAAAAAAGAACTACAACATGGTGACACGACATGTCAGAAACTAGCAATAAACATGTCACGTCGTCATTTCTTGTGTCGAACCATCACGAATTATGCTGATTTTACTTTCCCTTAAGGACCTCATGGAGTGCTGATCTGCGGTTTGTCAAGCACGTGACTTATTCTCCCCCATTTTGATTGGTTATTGGTTTAGTCACCATAACGATATGGCTCATAAATGTCATATTTAAAATCCATCATAATAAACCCTCGCAGTTCAGCTTTATTGAATGCATATTTGTTTTCTTTTCCTTATAAAATAGAAAAAGACAGTCTCCGTTAATCGTCAAGACATTTCTGTTGTTAAATTTCAGCGGACTTTATTAGTAAAAAAGTTTGATTATATTAATTTAAAAAAAAAAAAAAAAAACAACAACAAACAAACAAACAAAACAAAGCAACAAACATATATATGCATGTATGTATGTATTCCATCAATGGTACGTAAATCAATAATTTAAATCTATTTTGTATTCAGTTGTGTTACTGTGCGGTTTGTTTGTTGCATTTCCTCCCTCCCCTTTTTTTTTTTTTTTTTTTTTTTTTTAAATATATCCAATCGTTTCTACGAATAAAGTCCGCTGAAATTTAACAACTGAAATATCTTGACGATTAACGGAGTCTGTGTTTTTCTATTTTTTATAACGAAAAGAAAACAAAATATGCATTCAGTAAAGCTGAATATGCGCTACAATTTTATATCCATTGCGAGGGCTTTATTTATTATGAATGTACGTATGTATACCATCAATGGTACGCAAATCGATTGATGATGCAGACGCAAAAAAAAAAAACATTTCGTGTTATTAAACAGGCCTTAGGAAATGAGTTTACGTTTTTATATGTTCCTGTCTATCGATCCATCATCGTATACATGAGATATATCACACATGGCACAGTTGTTTGTGTTTTATTTATTTACAGGTGTGGACTATACGGCTAGTAATTACCAACAAGGTAAAAAGACTTTCGGGGGAAAGTGCTTACACGACATTGTGCCTAATGAACAAAACCCTTATCAGAAGGTTTGTATGTGGTGTACATTTTTAATTTCTGTACCTTCAGATCTCTCTCTCTCTCTCTCTCTCTCTCTCTCTCTCTCTCTCTCTCTCTCTCTCTCTCTCTCTCTCTCTCTCTCTCTCTCTCTCTCTCTCTCTCTCTCTCTCTCTCTGTAACTATATATATATTGACTTCAACTGCATATTTAAATATTAGCATACAGTCCCGACTCACATGCATACACAGACACAAACATACAAATGCAAATATAAACTGACATAAGAGAGGTGGAAAGAGGGACTAAGTGAATGAAACAAAAACAGATACAAATAAATACAGTATAATAATAATAAAAAAAAAAATAATAATAATAAGAAGAAAACAACGACAACAAACACAGAAAAAAAGGAGATGTATATAGAGACCAAAAGATACAGACTAACGTGAAAGATTTACATACAAATGGGAGACTAAGAAAGATTTACATACATGGAGACTGAGAGACAGATATAAGAGAGAGAGAGAGAGAGAGAGAGAGAGAGAGAGAGAGAGAGAGAGAGAGAGAGAGAGAGAGAGAGAGAGAGAGAGAGAGAGAGAGAGAGAACGTTATTTCTTGATACAGATCTCTTTTTACTGTCCATTTATGTATAATTTAAATACGCTAATAAACACATCTACTGGTAAATTTAATTATATCACACTGTTGCAGTTTTATACGTAAACGTATGACATAGGTTCATGAGTGTATGGGGATTCATATAATGACATGAAGCTACTTTCAGCAATAACGAGAGATTACAAAAGTATTTTATAAAATATTTTTCAGGTTATTGCTGTTCTCGGAGAGACATTCGAGCCTTTTGACAGTGATGGCGCGATTCCAGCTTTTGGATTCGGGGACATGACTACACGCGATAAATCTATCTTCTCTTTAAAAACAGAAGTAAGGACTTCATTAACTAGTTAGTTAATTAATTAATTTTGAGATTTTATATTTGTATTCCATCTTTTCTGGTTATCGGTGACGATGAAATTTTTGGCTACAGAAATAAATATTAAAAAGGCTTGTAAGTAAAAAAAAAAAAAAATAAATAATTACTATTATTATCATTGTTGTTGCTATTGTTGTTGTTGTTATTATTTTTACTATTATCATCATTGTATTATTATTATTATTATTATTATTATTATTATTATTATTATTATTATTATTTTAAGGGACTTTGTAAAAGCTTTAAAGAGGTGCTACAGATCTATAACAACATAACACCACGAGTTCGACTCAGTGGACCAACCAATTTTGCTCCCCTCATTCGCCAGGCTATTGAAATCGTCAAAGCTGCCAAAACTGTAAGTTATTTTACTTTCTCTATTTTCCGTAATACTGTTTACCTTTTAAAATTTCTTGATGTACACATTTTCAGGACTAATATTAATTAAAAAATTAGGAATTTTGATTTTGAAAACTTGTTAACAGAAAAATGTGATATATGATGTTAAATAGGTATATGTTAAGTATTATAGAAAATAAAAAATACAAAATAAAAACAAACTTCATAAATTTTCATTTAAGAAAATAATGTCTTCTTATATATTATTATTATTATTATTATTATTATTATTATTATTATTATTATTATTATTAGCTTACTTTTTATTTACAGTTCAACATTCTGGTAATAGTAGCAGACGGCCAGGTCACGAGTGAGCGGGAAACAATCGAATCGATCCAAGAAGCATCAAACTACCCACTGTCCATCATCATGGTGGGTGTGGGTGATGGACCGTGGGACGTTATGGACGAATTTGACCAAAAATTATCTTCTCGAAAGTTTGACAATTTTCATTTTGTCAATTTTGCAGACGTCACATCCAGTGTCAAGAACGCTAACTCTTCCTTCGCTCTGCACGCGTTGATGGAGATACCCGATCAGTATAAAGCGATCAAACAACTAGGCTTGCTCAAAATGTGATTTTTACAGAAAAACAAATTAATTAATTAATTAATAAATATTAAAGTTATATCAAAACTGCATTACATTTATTGACAGAAATATACCATAATGATAATGAGTTTCATTCTTACCAGACAACAACAAATTGAAAAAAATAAAAAAATAAAAAAATAAAATAAAATGCTTCGTAAGCGATTAAGAACAATCTGACGCCACGGGCATTACAGTAAAAATGTTTTATATATATTAATGGGGCAACCGCTTTCTTCCAATTAAATATTAGTTCCCACTCTTTCACACACACACACACACACACACACACACACACACACACACACACGTATATTCTCCCTCATTTACTATATCATTTTTTTTTTCTAAATCTTCATCATTAATCAGTGCTACTCGTAACTTTATTTTAATCATATTTCCCATTTTCAGTTTCCACTTGAATTAATATTTCCAATTATAACAACATCCATAAAGTTGGTGCAGGATTTTCACAATTAGTACTTCTGTAGATAAACATTTATCACACATACATACATACATACATACATACATATATATATGTAATATATTTCTATTATATACTGAAATATTTTTATGCTCGTTTTATACCTTTAAAAAAACTTTTTTAAAGGTTAACTCATGGTGCTTTGCACACATCTAAACAACATTTTCAAATGTACAGGAGATTTTTGTTTACTTCTATACTTCTACAAAAGTAAAATAAATTAAAATTAAAAATAAGAATGAAAGAGCCCTACTAGCCTAAGCAAATCTCTTAAATTATGACTTCCAATTTATCAGACTTCATTATCTTCTTCTTATAATTATTTAAAAAAATATATATCTATTAACATATAACATCACAGTAAGAAATAATAGTATCTATGTATCCATCAAGAGTTTACTGTATATTATTGTTAGCAAAGATTGGTACTAATAACAAAATGTATTACAAGGTAGCCAGTCTATTGTTAATGTATGAATTGACCATTGAATTACTGCCTTAATTTCTAACATTTTATATTATCATATATGATTTATCATTTTATAGCAAATATATTTTTAGTTCTTTTACTTTTTGTCTCATCAAACTGGTCTCAGATTTTTCCTTTTAACATTCTCACTAATTTTTTTTTTTCATCAAACTATTATCGTCATTTACTTGCTTATTTTACAAATTCTTTACTATGTAATCATGTCTATGATAATAAATCTATATAAAACTGGTTTATTTTCTTGTGTTTATACTAATGTACATTAACTAGCTTTTTTAATTACAAGTTTCTTCTGGGAATGTGTTTAACATATTAATTACAAAATACTTCTGGCACCACCATTTTGGATGAGGATTTCTCAACCTGCTTTATCTTTATTTTGTATCTACTGTTCTAGTTCCAAAACTAACTAAGATATAGTATAAACGACATGACTAAACAAGACAAAGTTTCAGTTTTGTTAACAAAATCTACTGTCCTAGTTCCAAAAATAACTAAGATATAGTATAAACAACGCAACTAAGTAAGACAAAATTTCAGTTTTATTAACAAAATCGCAAAATACAATGATTCATTCAATTATTCAAATGTGGAGATTTAATGATAAATGAATAGCCTGATAATAAATGAAAATGTGTCGACTGATGAAAAATATGAGAACTACTATTTGTAGTCAATTTGATTTTTGTCAAGATAGTAACATTCATTTTCTAATGGTGTCTTGTTTGAAGATACAGTACTTTACTCAAACAATTCAAAGTAACAACTTAGAAAAAAATGTTGTGTTCATTTTAACAAATTGTACTGTCACTCATTGTTTTTGAGTGCATGATTAAAAGTTAAAATGATAATGAGGTAAAAAAAATAATTTCATTCTTGATAAGCAGTGTATATATTTTCTTTTTTAATTTTTTTTTATATATATCGTTTTTTAACAGAGCAACTTTTTCTGTATATATTTTCTTTCTTAATTTTTTTTTTTATATATCTTAATAAAACATTACTGAAATTCTAAGTATGAAAAAATTAAAGCAGTTTATGTTGATAATACACTCCAAATGGCATCATCAAGAACATTTAAAACAATATTCATGAAGTAATTCTTCAATTTACATCCACCTGTATTACCAAAAGTAAATAGTGTGATGTTTAATCAAGAACTTGGGACTGCTGCTTACAACCATTTTTGTTCGTGTGTGTGTGATCAGTGATGAAGTATGAACAGTCTGTATCAACAAAATCCATTACAATTTCTGTAATGTGAAATAAAAAAATTAAAAAAAACCCACATTGTAACATACTGAACACTTAAACAAAACTCAAACAAACAACTTGTCAGAAAAATGTCTGTGTCCAAAAGTAACCAAAAAACAAAGAAAGATGTAAAAAACAAGGAACAGTACTGACAGATATTTCAGTACTGAAAACTTCTTTTTGTTTTGATGTCATCAAGAATTTCTTGGAGTTCTTCATCTTCAAATCTTCCCTCTAGACTAAAAATAAATATATAAAAATAAAAACAAATGAGAAAATTTAACAATCATAAAAAGGAATTACATGCACAAGAATATATATATATATATATATATATAAAAAAAAAAATAATTATAAATAGAAAATGTAACAATGATAGCAAGGAATTTCAAGTATAAAAAAATAAAGCAATACAAATATAAAAGTCAATAACTATTATTATTATGTATTAAACATTTTGTTGTTACTATAATTACGAAAAATAAAAATCTACCACTATTATTCCAGTTTGCTATTTATTTTTACTATGTTATGTAAGGATACAAAATCGAAAAGATATGCCTCACTGGTAGACCACTGGCTTAAGCCTTGAAATGTCACAAGAATATCTTTATTTTGTTCTTACACTGTAAGTTACTGGGCTATTTCCTATTCCAGCCAGTGTCACATCAATTATTTATCAAAGGGTATGGTATGTGTATTCGCATTTATGTAAAGGTGCATACACAAAATCCCACAATAGTACTTGAAATAGAATAAATTACTGTTTGGTGACAATAGAAGACTTTTTTTTCTAACATGTGTGGTACTTAATGGTTATTAAATCTCAGATTCTATGTATGTTATTAAATAAAATATATAAATTTTTATTTCCTTCCCAGTCAAAGGGCAGTTACCTAGGTATTAAAGATTTTGCTTCCTCAGCTGTTTCTGGACAGAGATTCGCCAAAGCAGCAAGTTCAAATTTGTGAAGTTTTTTCTGCATGAGTGAACTGAAAAACAAATAATACATGTGAATTTTGTGTGTGTGTGTTTGTGTGCATGGACTCTTGTGT
Source organism: Chrysomallon squamiferum (assembly GCA_012295275.1). NCBI lineage: Eukaryota > Metazoa > Mollusca > Gastropoda > Neomphalida > Peltospiridae > Chrysomallon > Chrysomallon squamiferum. The sequence continues at coordinate 1,856,085 of CM022674.1, read as the reverse complement.
TCTAGAGCAATGTTTTTTTTTTTTTTGAAACACTAAATACAAATGTGGGACACATTTTGATGCAATACAATTAAGTGTGACAGTCTAAAAATAGTGTGACAAGAACAACAAAGGTGTATCAACAAACTGAGCATAAAAATAACTGTACATTTTTCCATGATTAACTGTTCCAAATTACGACGGATCACAAAAGTAGTGCCAAGTTATAAGTGCTGAAGAACCTGGAATTTTCTGGAAAATCACCCTCGACAGTCAAAACGGTTATAACTAAACAACTCTACATTATTGTCAGCTTTGTTATTTTGTCTAACAATTTACATTTTGCTTTTTTATTTAATTTGTACATTACTTTTAATTTGCTGTTTTTTTTGTATGTTACAGCTAATGCTAAACATTTTAGGATACAAAACTATATTGTTAAAAAAGGGGAGTGGCTCAGATTAAAATCTCTCAAATATTGACTGCTGTAATAAAAAGTGCTCTGGAGGATTTACATGTGTCAGTGTATCTCTCTATGTCACATGACTGCACAGTAGCATTATTGATACCACAAATCAAAATCTTGTTTCTTATTTTAATTTACAAAGTACAATTGTTTTGATCACAATATTTTCCCATTTTTGTTCAAAGCATCAGACGTTATGCTCAGGAGCATGGAAAAATTACAGGAAATGATTGTTTATATTTTTATTGTGTTAAAAAATTAATATATAATTTACATTTCAACAGCTAATTTCTGTGTATAAGAAACTGTGTTGTGTGTTTTTGGTATATAATGTGTGTGTGTGTGTGTATGCACTTATGTATTGATGTATGTATGTATGCATACACTTCTGTGATTATATATATACATTATACATCAATATAATTTATATACATGTGCAATTCATGTAGTGCTTATAGTTCATAAATATTGGAATTGTCTGTGTTGCTATGGTTACCTCCTGACAGCTGCAATTGTTTCTCTGTTTTTAAATTTGCTGAATCTGGAGCAGTAGTTGAGGGTCTTCATGAAAACCTCGGACAGTTCCTGTTCTTCCTCAGCACTTTCATTCTGCTGCTTTCTGTTTCAAAGACAAAGTACAAGATATTAAAAAAATTTAAAATAAAATTATTTAAAAAAAATATAAAATATATATATATATATATATCAGTGTGAGTATGTGTGTGTTTATAAATACACATTGAGTAAGATAGAACATATATGATATGAAGCATTTAGAAGGAAACTGCTGAACGTTTAACATTAAAATAAAAAGTTAAAAAAAATTAAAATAATAATTATATATAAAATAAAATAAAATAAATACAGGCTGGACTGGGAAATATACTAATGTTTAGTTCTGCTAAAAGTCACTAAATAGTTTAATGCTGAATTGCATCATTTTATTATACAAATTAAAAATGGTAACACAAAAACAAGAACAAAATAATTACACTAATGTAAGTAAATAAGCATTATAAATATTTAAAATAACTGAAGAACTTAGTTATTTACCTGTGTTCTAACAACATCTGAACTTCTGAAATTAGGAGAGTTTCAGCACTTTCAAATTCTGCAATGATACAAACGAAATATAAACTGACAAGAAGTGTAAACTATATGTGTAATGGCTAAGCAGTAAGCTTTAGTTTAAAATCAGTGTTGGTCAACTTAGATGATTAGACATAGCTTACTATTCTACTTGGTGTACACTGTACACTTAGTACACTGTGACTGTACAGTGTACCATGTTCTATACTAGTATAGTATACTGTATTTTCATAATTATGTGTACTCTGTAATATTTGTACATCATTTATATCATATATCATTATGATTATATGACTGCGACTCTTGTACAACATGATTTAATTTCACATATGTCTATTGATAATTGAGTATTGTCTAAGATGAGCCACTGAGTAACGTGAGTTACAGTATAAGTAGTCTGAGTTGACTGCGTAGTGAGTGTCGACTCTTTCTGAAATTTTGTATTTGAACACATTATACTGAGTTTAACTGCTGATAAATCTTAATATAAATATTAGCCATTCAAGAAAATATATATAAAAGAAAAAGAAGAAGAAAAAACCTTTAGGAAATTTTAATTCAGCTGCATCTTCTTCCTGCTGTTCTTCGCTTGGTCCCAAGGCAGTGGCCATTTTGTAGTACTGATAACTCTTGTTTTTTACTCTTTAACTTCCGGTTATAATGAGGTCCAAAACGAAAAGCCTGGCATTGGGTCATACATACTATGACTATTGTGATACAGAATTATTATTATTATTATTATTATTATTATTATTATTATTATTATTACTTCAAAATATTATAAAATGTAGCAGTAAAAAAATAAAATATTCTAAAATGTAGCAGGAAAAAAATAAAAAATAATCTCTCTCCTAATTATCTAAGCAAACTTAGTGAGGTAATGTACTTGTTTATTCATTTACACAACTGGACGTAATTCATTATTTGGTGTAAACCAAATTTAGAATTATTCTTGTAATTAGAGTACATTTGCCATAGTGTATTACAATGTATTGAATAAATAGCATTGCATAATGTAATACAACTTAATGTTTGCCTTGTTTTACATTTTACACACAGCAAATACGTAAAAAATGAAAATCTACTACGTCATTATATCGACGTCATAACTTCAGGAGTTCTCGTAGATCAATTAATTTTAGCAGTGCCGCTTTCACTTCTGTTCAACATGGGCAGAAGAAGAAGAAGATGCGGTGGGAAGGGCTTTAATTACAAGATAACGGTAACATTCCAGATTTCTTCTCACATTTAACCATATAACTTATTATACATTAAATATTTAAGCAGTTAATTCGGTTCAAATGTTCGTAATGTAGCAGACTTTTAACCACCTGCCATTAACGCGGTAGCATTTTTTTGTTTTTTTCTAGTTTCTATTTTTATTTGTCAGATGAAGATGTAGTCTACACCAATTAAAAGAAAACCAGTCCCAAATGTAAAAACAAAAACCTTTTCAAAATATCTGTAAAAGATATGGCGTTTCAAAGTCACCAGAAACTTATTTCAAGACATACCTTGACCAAATTTGCATTATCTATTTAATAAAATGTTCTTTTTATGAATAATTTAATAGACGTAGACTTAGAGAGTTAAACATCGTTTAAGGCCTGTTTCAAATTTCGGTTGATAGATGAAAATCGCAAAGCGTTGTTGCTCGTGAATGTAATTTTTCTATTATTTTGATGTTTACTACTGCAGACGACCATATAGAGTGTTCATGACCGGTTATTTTGCACAAATCGAGCACTACCACTTCACTTCAAATGGCTATCAAACAATAAATACAGGGACTATTTTCTGATTTTCAATCAAAGATTTTTATTTATTTATTTATTTATTTATTTATTTTTTTTTTTTTAAATGAAATTCCCCTAACAAAATAAACTGATATCTGACATCATTCTGCTTTTAAACATGTAATAAATTACCGGAAAATTTTGAGGATGGGAATTCCGCCATTGTGGAAACACCCCACAAAAGGTAGCTACCGCCGCTATAATAAATAAAGTCGAATTTTTATAATATAGTTCTGAAAAATGTTATTAATTCTATTTTTAAATTATTTTTTTGTTTTGTTTTGTTGTTGTTGTTGTTTATATTCAACATAAACTTGATGCAGATAAAGAAATCTTCGGATTGTCTTTTCTTTTTCTGTTCTGCTTTTTCAATATTTGATGTTTTAGTCTTTCCTGTCAAAACTAGGATAAAGCTGATGATCATTTATTTATTTATTTATTACGATTATTATTCACATCATTTTCATTACCCAAATTTTACTTGAACACTAATAATAAAAGAAAGGGGTTTTTCATTTTAAGAGTAATATATTTTATAAGAATTTCTTAAAGACGGAAAAATAAAATAATTTTCACATGGCAACATCGATAGCTATACAACAATTACGATAATAATAATAATAATAATAATAATAATAATAATAATAATAATAATAATAATAATAATAATAATAAAAACAGTAAAGGAATAAAAATAGTAATAAAAATATGTGGTCTGATACCGGAAGCAGATTTTATTACCCCGGAAAAAGGTCAAAGCCGTTCACCGGGATTGACATTTAACACTCGAAAATAACTATGTCCGATGTAATGGAACGTAGGAGACTTTTGGATCCTGATATAATTTATGATGACATAGATGAACATAGAGAAATAGATTATAATGAAGATGGCAAAAGCAGAGAGCCACTTGTACAACAGAAGCATGTCAGTGTTTATTTATATATTTAAAGGCCTATCGACATATCGTCTATCGTGAAGAAAAAATAATGAAATAAAGTACAAAAAACAAGTCAAATAAATTACTCAGTTTACAATTAAATTATTTTTATTATTACTGTTATTTGGATATTTAATATTTTCATAATATTGTTTATGCTCTCCATAAAATTATGTTATGATGATGGTAATAGTTATTATTAATATTATGTTTAATTATTTATTTATACACATTAAAAACAAAAATATTTGTAGGGATTGACAAAGAACTTGGTCATAGCAATAACAGCATGCGTTCTTGGATCGTCATTTCAGTTTGGTTATAACACTGGTGTTGTTAATTCTCCGGAAATAGTGAGTCTGTCATTATTGTTTCATATTAATTTGTAAACTAGATTTATTATTTATATATTATTTTATATATGTATACATAACAATCACATTCTAGAATTTATTACTATTCTTTTTCTTTTTTTTTCTTTTTTTTTACACATTATACAAAGTATTTATTTTTTTTAGAAATATTTTTTAATTTAATTTTTTTTTTTAAATTTTAGCATTTTACTTTTTAAATACTTTCTGTTATTATTGTGAAAATCTGGTGTGCTGACATGAACTGCTTGCTTGAGGTTAGAGAATCAATCCTGTTATAGATGTCTGTCAAAATATTTTCCATTCCAAACCTTGCTGTGACTGGTTCATTAAAAGACAGTGGTATATTTTATTTCCATGTTTCCTTATTGTTGTTTTGTTTTGTTTTTTTTTTTTTTTTTTTTTGCCCGTTTATAAACATTTTCTTTTTTTTTTTTTCTTTTTTAGAACTTTAAAAACAAAATTTTTGTTTTCCATTTTGAAATATTATATTTTAAACGAACATTGTAAAAAAAAAAAAAAAAAAAAAAATAGAAAAAAAAATTGTTGTTGACAGGTTATCAGACAGTTTTACAATGAGACATACTTCAACAGAAATAAGAAATACTTGGGCAACGATGAACTCACTCTGCTCTGGGCTATCACTGTGTCACTTTTCACAGTGGGGGGCATGGTGGGTGGGGTCAGTGCAGGTTACTGGGGTAACAGATTTGGCAGGTAATTCAAAACTTTATATTTATTTAATTTTTTTAATTTAAATTTAAATGTATATATTTTTTTTAACTTCAGTAAACGTTGGTGTAGGCTGTAAGACAGAGTTAATGTTTGGTTTTTAAAAATAACTGACTGAAAAAAAGATAATAAAATGCAGTATATTATATTACAGTATTTAAACCTTTCAGTACCATGATAAAATACTAACATTGGCAAATTAGCTCAGCTTAGCACGTTAGTGTAACTTAAGCCTTAATATTTCATATTGCTAGATGGCATTTTTGCAAGAAATAATATACTGCATTATTTAGTGTGCAGGTGTAAAAATAGGTAATTTTCTGGCACTAGGAGGTATGTCGAATGCCTTAATTTGTTTGCAAAAGGATTAAGATCATACAGAAGAAAGAAAATAATCATCAGTATATATGTTTGTAAATTATTAGCAGATTAAAGTTTCTAAACAAATGTGTAAATTTCTGTATCAGTATGTTAATGTGTTTGAATTAGGTATGGAAATCAGTATGTTAATGTGTTTGAATTAGGTATAAAAATCAGTATGTTAATGTCCTTGAATTAGACCTCTAAACTGGCTTACGGATCTGAACTGGTGTTTCAAAATCTGTTAATATATTTGAACTAGATTCTAAATAACTGTTCCTAAATCCAGTACTATTTTTGAATTAGGTTCCTAAATCCAGTAATGTGATTGAATTAGATGTGTAGATTATGGTTCTGAACTGAGCTTATTTTTGAAATGCTGTTTTGAAGGAAGGGAGCGTTGGTCAGAAACAACATAATCGCCGTTGTCGCAGCTGCTTTGATGGGTTTTTCCAAGGAGGTGAAGTGTTACGAGTCACTGATGGTGGGAAGATTCATATGTGGAGTCAACTCAGGTATTTTGTATTTCTCTGTCACGCTGTGTTTACAAATGTGTAGTTTTTGTGTCCATCTGTGTTTTTACGAATGTGTAGTTTTTATGCATGCTTTAGCAGAAAATGTCTGGGGTTTTGTTTGAACGTGTATAACTTGTGTAAGAATCACAAAAATGTTTGCAGGAATGTCTGAATTTGTGTTTTATGTATGTGCACGTTCTTTTTGGGAGGATTTGTTTCTTAACTAATAAAGTGTGTGTGTTATTTATATATTTATTTTATTTTTAAGTACAGAAAGTTTGTAATTTAAAAATAAATTAAAAATCTTGCAGTATGTATGTGTATTTCTTTTTACTATTACTGAATGAAATTAAAAAAAAATCTAACAAAAATTAAAAATGCTATAATTTGTATTTCATGAAGGTATTAACACAGGTTTAGCACCACTCTACCTCTCTGAAATTGCGCCAGTTGCTCTACGAGGTTTGTCTGGAACATTTAATCAGCTTGCTATCACTGTTGGTGCTCTTATATCTCAAATTCTCGGAATGAGCATGGCCCTTGGTACCAGGGACTTATGGCCCCTTTGTTTAGGTATGGCTTCTTCTTAATCTTCATCATCACCATAATAATAACCATTGTTATCATCATATCACCATCATCATAATCATCACCATCATCATAATCATTGTCACTATTATAATCACAAACAACAGCAACATCATGTTTTAAAAATGTTAATCAGGGTTTGTTAATTAATAACACGTGTAATGATGTTACTGTTTTAGCTTCGGTATGTGTCATTTAATTAATTAATAATATATTTCAAGTCATCTAAAGATTTTTTTTTTTTTTTTTTATTTATTTATTTATTTATTTATTTTGTTTTTTGCTTTGTTTTCATTGCTGGACATAATACCTACTGGGACAAGCAATTTTCATCTCTGTTTTTTTTTTTTCTGTTGAGAAAAAAAAAAAAAAAATGTTTGCTTTTCATTTGTTTCGTTATTTACTAAATGCGTTGCTATGCCAACACTGTTGTAGGTGTGACAGTTGTGCCGGTCATCTTCCAGCTGCTGATGCTGAGCTTCTGTCCTGAGACTCCTCGCTTCCTGATGCTGGCCAGAGATGACAAAGACAAGGCCAAAGCAGGTGAGAATGACCAGTGTCCAGTCATACTGTTCATTGTAGATTTTTTTTTTTTTTTTTTTTTTTTTGAACCAAATTAATATCAACAGCCAAGATACTGCCATGCAGTGTTAATAATGAAATATTACTGTACTTGTTAATGAATATGACCACATGAATCTAGTTCATGTTACAAACATTTTCTAGAAATTGATGGCTTGTATGCCAAAGAGGCAGTGAAAATCTTGACAAGGTTTAGGTTTAGGTCTAGGTTTAGGTTTAGGTCTAGCATAGCCCCCCCCCCCAAAAAAAATAGGGTGGATACTACTGTCCTAAGGTGATGTCTTCTTCTGGTGTTATTGATCCAGTGTAGTACACAAGCACATCACTATTCCTGTTGATTAGTTGTAAAATGAGACCATGGAAATATTTTAAAATTATATTTAATTTTAAAACAATAAATTAACAACCTGAACCTATAACATTTTT
>CM022674.1:1833241-1845741 GCA_012295275.1 Chrysomallon squamiferum | reverse complement strand
TACACCTGCAAAGGTGAGAATTCTTCTTCTCGTGCTTTTGTGTGGACTGGTAAAAATGTGAAAATTGTTGTTATGATTATGTATATATATTCCAGTAATGACTATTTATTCGTATAATTCAGTCAGGTATGTAGATGTTTGAATTACTTAATATTTATAATTCTGTCAGGTATTCTCACCTGTAAAAGTGAAAAATATTAATATTAATGAGACTTTAAGAATTGTCTATCTGTTTGAGAATTATTAGGAAGACACATAAAGATCATACACCTATGTATTTGAGCTTTAAGGCCTGCAGGTGAAAATAGTTTGTCTTTTTAATTTTGTCATATATACATTTGAACTAGTGACATTTATTCATTTTCTAATTTTCTCAGATGGGAGTTATTTACATTTGTGGTTCTGGCAGGTATTATAACTATGTATATATATATATATATATTTATTTATCTTATTTTTCAGCATTCTTACAGCTGGTTGTCGTATGTTTGTATTTTTGCTGCCACCTTCTACATAATCTCATTTGCCACTGGTCCAGGTTTGTATCTTTCTTCTTTTTTCCATCGTCATTATCATTATTATTATATTATATCTTCTTCTTCTTCTTCTTCTTTGTCTTACTATTACTACTACTTCTGCCGCTACTATTATTATTGTTATTGTTTTGTTAGTTAATTTAATTAACTTTTAAAACAAAACAAGAAACAATCCATATGTAATAACAAAATAACTAATTTTAATAATGACGGCAAAGACAGTAATAAAAATGGTAGCAAAAATAAAATGAGAACAACAAAAAATAAAAACAAACACAATAATAACAACAATGACATTAACAATAAAAGAATTGCTTATAATTCGTTTGTTTATTTATTATTTTTATCTCTCTTTCCAGGAGCCATTCCATGGTTTTATGTGGCTGAACTTTTTGCTCAAGGACCACGGTCAGCAGCGGTCAGTATTGCAGTACTGGTCAACTGGTCAGCCAACTTTGTAGTCAGCATGGTATTCCCCATAGTTCAGGTACGAAGTACATTTTCATTTTTATTAAAGTTGTATGCTGTAACAGAAACATTTTTTTCATTTTCTCCTTTGTTGGATAATTTTAAATAATTATAAAGAATTAAAAAAATAAAAAATTATTTTCTATGATTACTTTTTATGTATTCAATTTTTGAATTTATTTTAATAAAAATAATTTAAAATTGATATAAATTATATTTATCTGGTTAATATTCAAAATTGTACTTTTCTATAATTTTATTTGTTCTTTTCTATATAATTTTTTAAACTACATTTTCTGTATATCTTTTTAAATTACATTTTTTCAATATAATTTTTAATCATTTTTGTTTCTACTGATATTAAGTACTTTTTCACAATGGAATTCAAAAAAAAATTTTTTTTTTTTTTTCGGGAATAAAGTAAAGATTATTTTTTATCAGGATGCAATTCATGAACAAAAATAATAATTAATTTTTTTCGGGATATAACAATAATTTAAAAAAAATATATATATATATATTTCAGGATGCAATTCAAGAATATTCCTTTCCTCCCATTTGTTGTGATGCTGGCTGGCTTCTGGTTGTTCACATTCTTCAAGGTTCCTGAAACGAAGGGTAAAACGTTTGAGGAGATAAGCAGTGCCTTCCGACATCGCTCAACCAAAGTGTCTGCTGACCAAGTCACGCCTGATAAACCACTGATCAACGAAGCAGAAGAAGAAGAAGAAGAAGCAGCAGCAGCAGCAGCAGTAGAAGAAGAAGAAGAAGAAAAAGAAAACCAGGACTGACTGAAAAAATAAAAAAAATAAAAAAAATCGCTAACAAAGAAAAGCTATTAAAATTTGACCTTTTGGGGTGTTTTGAAATGGTCTAAATGCAAAGTTAATATACTTTAAGATTTAATTATTTTCATGTCACAAAAAATGTGATACGGTTTTATGGATTATAAAATTAACCTGTATCTGGTATTTCAAATAGCTTAAATTTGTAGTTAATATACTTGAAGATTTATTTTAATTTTAATTTTATTTTTTATGTGGCCAAAATATGAGACAATGTATGACAGTAAAGTTTTAGGATTTTTGAAATTTTTACCTGTACTGGCATATTGAAATGTCCTAAATATGTACTTAATATACTTGAAGTTTATTATTGGTGTAGATAATAAAGAATGATAGTAAAGTCTTAGGACTGATGAAAATGTATAAATGAATTAATTAGGAGCACGTTCTTTTTCAATATAATACTTTTTTTTTTTTTTTTTTTTTTTTGTATAGTAATGCATATATAAAAAGACTAACTGACAAAACCCCTACAACAACAACAATGATCATAAATTGAGTAGACTATACTATCATTAATCTGTGAATAGTTTTTGATATTTCTTTTTTCAGAAATGATTTATAGTAAAACAAAAAATGTATTGTTCTTAATATTACCGAATGAGTTTAGGCCATTTGATTATATCACTCTATATGCACTATAAATAGAAATTTATTTAAAAACATCTGTGCAATATATTAATTTTTTTGTCTGTCTGTCTGTACCAAAATGCAGACAGACAGACACACACATGATATTAATATTATATTCATATCAGCTGAAAAATCATATCTACTTCAGACCATTATTGTATTTTAAAAATTTCTGTTTACATTTCATTTATTTATTTAAAACATTTCCACTATATTAATAAGCAAAATGTTTTTAACATTCCAGTTTGTAGAATTGTAAAGTTAAAACAAAAATAGTAACATTTATCCTGTTTATATACTTATTATTATTATTATTGTTATTGTTATTATTATTATTATTATTATTATTATTATTTTATTATTATGATTATTATGATTATTATTATTGTTATTATTGTTGTTATTATTATTATTAACATTTATTGTATTCACATTTAGTGCTTTTGTTTACATTAATTCATGTTTGATTATGTTATTTGTTCAATACCTTGATTTTTAGGGAAATTAAAAACCAAAGTATAATAAGTTCAGACATGGAGTATTAGCTAGTTTGAGCCTCTCTGATCAAAATGTTTTCAGAAAACTTTATTTATTTTGGAATATAAGTAGAATGACATTCATGACTAAATATAAATCCATTTATATTTGATATTACAGCATATATGCATAGGATGCAGGCAGCTGCATACAATATATCTAATAATTTGACGTATGACATAAAGACTGACATTGTTACACAAATTGCTCAATAAGAGAAATATTTACATTTTATTACAATAACAGCTTCTGTTATTATTATTATGTTATTGTTGTTGTTATTAATTGATATTATTATCAGTGTTGTTAATATTATTATTATTATTATTATTATTATTATTATTTGTTTTTAAAACAGTATAATATAATTGTAGAGGTTAGATACTCAGTTTGTGTTTTAAATACAGTATTTTGGGTGCTTAATATTAACAGCACTAAAATATCACATCAGTGGAAAGTTAGTTCTTTTTGTATTAATAAAATTAAAAATGGTTAAATAATTGAAAAAAAAAAGATCGAATGTGATGCAATTAAATATAAATAGAATATGAATTAGTGTGTATATAGTGACTATTTTGTTGTTTGTTGTTGTTTTGAAAAAGAAATTAAAGTGCAAAATGTGTTAAAATTGGAAATTGTTTTAAAAAGTTGTCAGATGTTAATAATATTAATAATAATAATGATAATGACACTGATAAAGTAATATAAACCAGATGCATTGTTTAAAAGTATTTGTTATTTTATAACTTTATTTTCACAGTGGAACCTCGGATTACAAACTTAATTTGTTCCAGAACTCGGTTCATAAACCGAATTGTACGTAAACCGAAGCAATGTCAGACTAACGAATGCCACTCTCATGTTTTTCATTTATTTTCTTTCCACCAGCATTATCGCTTTTACTTTTTGTTTTCTTGAGTGCCATATTGGATAGGGTATAATAAAAAATATATACACATAAAAGCAGCAACACTTTAAAAAATGGGATAGCAAATGCTATTGAGCTGCAACTGTGTAATTCATGATATATATATTTGCTATAGGGCATGCCTATAATCCTTATTTTGACCTCGGTTTTGACGTAAGCATCTAGTCTTATATCTTTACTAGATGTTGATGTCAAAACCGACATCAAAAGAAAGCTTGTCATGGCACATTGCTGTAGTTTGTAACTTGGGACATTATTTGAGACAATAATTGCCCAAGATCATGATTTGTTTGTGCTTCGAGGTGTTCATTCCACTGTAATTCAATACAAATAAGGCAGCGCGTATAATCATTCTGATAAAGGCTTGATGTTTTCTATGTATAATTCAAATAAAGGGCATTACATTTAAATTTTTATATTTATACATCTTATTGATATTATATGTGATACTCTTAAAAAGTGTTTGATCTCTTTATGTTCTGCATTTATGTTTTTGTCTTTTTAACAAAATACAAATTCATCTGTTTTTATTTTTCTGTGAATTAACATCTACATAAAGTGCCTTTAATGATTTGTTACATATTATATGCAGAATCAACATAATCAAAACAGTTTTCTATTTTTTTATGTTACGAAGATGGCTGAAAAGCTAAGGTACATAACTCTTACCTTTCAGTGCATTCTGATTAGTTGAGAGCATAGTCATGTGACCCCTCACATTGACTCAGGTCTTAAGTCATAGAGTCAGGTGTTAAGCTTTGGCCAACAGTAGTGGAATGACTCAAAACATTTCTTATTTTGATATTTTTGCAAAATGTGGTTTAATATTGTATCTCATCTCTTTGATCCAGCTGGGTTATTTATTTTTTTTTTTAAAGAGGTTTTTATGTAAATTGTAATTTGCTGGATGCTAGAATAAACCCTCCAATTTGTCAGGACCTATCTCTGGAACTGTAAATGATACCTGTAGGAATGAAGTAGCAAAATTAAGCTTTTCAAATCAGGAATGTGAAAATATTCCTCTCTCCAGTCAGACTAAATGTGACTTAAGATCTGGTTTAAAGTTTTTACAATTTAACTCTTCTCATTGGTTTATTTGGGTGTACTGGGACTTGGTACACTTTGTTGTTTAGTGTGAAAGCATCTTTACTAATATTTTGTTTTTGTAAGGTCAGTGTCATTTTGTTTAAACATATTTTTGTTATTGTCTTTTTATTTTTGTTTTTGTAAAATAAAAAACAATAAAATACTTGTTATGTTTATGAACTGTGGTATTCTGTTAAATAATTATTTTATATTATTTTTAATAATTATTAAAGATACTAGATAAATAATTATTATGGCGGAATCTGGCATCATATAATTAAATATTTATATTAAAATTGTACAGTAATTATCAATAATGTAAATTAAAAATTAGTTTCTTAATTATTAAGTATTTATTTGTATAATTCACAACTAATATTGTTGGTTATTTTTTTGTAACAAAATCTGGTAATTCCAAAATATATATTTTTGTTTGTATCTACGACAAATCAGATGTTGATATATTGTTATTTTGTTTTCTTGTTCATTCTATACAACTTATATTTACAAGGTGCACAGAAATTGAAATAAAAGTTTGAAGTGACAAATTTTTGTTTATCATTTTAAAACATTTTTGTGTATTTTGATCACGACCTTTTGAAAAGTACTGAAATCATTTTTTAAGTGTCTCTCTGTCTGTCTGTCTCATTGTCTCTCTCGTGTTGGTGTGTGTCTGTGTGCTTGGTGTAATAGTATTATTAATGATGAGAGTTAATAATGATAATAATGTTTTAAATAAAAGTTTAAATATTATTTTTAACACTGATTACGTTAATTTCTTTTGTAAAAAAAAACTAAGAATGTAATCAAAAGAAAAAGTTTAAAACTGGTATCAAAATAATTTTGATTTTGTATTATTTAAGTTTAAAAATATATTTTCTTTTTCAAATTTTAAATCTGTAACTATAACTAACATGGTTAAAAATGAAATCTTAATATGCAGATGAAAGGTATTAAAATAAATAAATGTAAGATTTCCTGAACATTTTTTCATTCTATTTATTAGTGAACCTAAAAAAAAAATAAAAAAGGTTTTTTATTATTTTTTTTGGTAAATATTTAAAAAATAAAGTAACATAAAATAAAATAAATATATAAAAAGAGAAAAAGCTGACTCTCTGTATATTATCTTCATATACAGATGATTTATAAGAATGACAAGTTGGTGAAATTCCTCCCAACTTTATTCAGTATATAAATACATAGATACATAAACTGCATCATATATATAGGTTTTTTTTTTTTTTTTTTTTTTTTTTTGTGGATTATCTCTGCGTATTTCAAGTGAAAATGGACGTCACACTTTCATTTTTCACTCTCTTCAGAATTTAATTATGCCATCTATTGGGGTCTGTATATATTATGTAGTTGTGTGTAGATGTGTGTGTGTGTGTGTGTCTTTGTGTGTGTGTGCATGAATAAGTGTGAATTACAAAGTTTATCTATGTATGTATCTGTATGTATGTATATGTATGTATGTATGTATGTATGTATGTGTGTGTGTCTAAGTGAGTTTTTTGTGTGCCCTGGCCTCTGTACGTCTGATTTTTAACTGTTTCTCTATGAAGTCCAACATGACAGACAGCTGTGTCAGGTTTTTGTCCTCACAGAACAGTCTCAGATCTCTGGCTACTGCTGCGGCTTTGTTGAATGTCTGAATGGAAGAAGTTTCCGAAAGAGACAGATGTTTGTCCACACACTCTCTTTTCTCTGATGTCCTTGACTTAGAAACAAACTGTGTTGGTTTTGAAGATGTCTGATTCATTTCACCAAGTTCTGCTTTACTTTTGACCGATTCAGAGTCAGAATCATCATTATCATCCTCATCATCACTGTCACTAGGTGTGGTTTCCTTGTTCAAGTGACCAGAGGACTGTGACGAGGAAGACTGATCAGGAAAGTCAAAAGGTTCTGTTTTGACCTTCAGCTGCAGTTCCGATATATCTTGGTGAAGGTCGCGCGAACTGTCTGAGTTTTGTTGTCGAGATTCATAAAAAGAAATATCACAAGACACCGACGAAGGAAAACTGACGGAAACTTCTTCAAGGTTTTCCTCCGACACTGAATTATTGGCACTTTTGGAGAAAAAGAAGACAATGTTGTTTCGCTTCCTGAAACTATCCAGCCAGCCATTGGAGGCTTTGAAGTCGGTCCTGCCAAGCTCGGATGCAATCCGTTTCGCCTTCTCTTGCACCATGGGGCCAGTGATCGGGATGTCAGCGAGCTTGGACACCTCTGTGTACCACTCCAGTGTCAGCCTGTTCACTTCGTCATTCTCAGCTCTCCGACAGATTCGTTTCCTCGCCAGATTGGCACTGTTCTCGTAGTGGTCTAAAATTTCGTCTTTTCTCTTCAGTATAGAATGAGCCTGAGACTTTCCAATTCCGAACATTTTGGCGAGCTGCCTCTGAGTCTTGCCCTTGTGGTGGTGTATCCGTAGCAACTCCACCTTCTCCTGAAGAGTCAGCTCCACCCGTCTGACTTTGCTATCACAGTTTCCCATCACTTCGCTCTTCACGTCTCCGTTTGAACCGAAGTGCCCCTCATTTCCCTGACTAGGACCAGTGTGACTGGACGAATGAAGACTAGAAAGAACAATTCCAACGAGAGTGTTAAACTCCAGCTCCTCATCCACTGACTCAGTCTCGTTCTCGGAACTGACGCTGTCCTCAGAAACTTCCAGATCAGACAAGCTGACGAATCCTTCGAGACTTCTACAGAAAGCTTTCTTCACCACCGAAGGATAAATCTGTCCCACTGCTTGGTTGATCCACAGACAGCTTTCCAAGACAGACACGCAGTTTGCGATAGCCAGGACGTTCTCCTGGTGAGAACTGAGCTGAGATGTAACGAACTGTAACAACTGTTTGAGGTAACAGAATTTAAACCTCTGAGTAACATCGTTGTTGAATGGCACAGCCTCCAGCGAGTTGGATGGGTGGAAAAGAAATTTCACATGCTCGAGATGAAAATCGATGAAGTGGACAGAGGTGTGTTCTAGAAATAACAAAACACGTCTGCCTTGTTGCTGGAACTTTCGATCAAGAGCACGGGCCCATTCCTGGAATATTTCTGATGACACCCACGCATTTGTGTTCCACCTCCAGATCACTGGCATGTCTGCCTCCTCCACCCCACACTCAGCCTGCCACGCCTGTTGACCAATCACAATTGGAGTGTCGAAGTCGCCAAGCATGTTGTACCACAGCATCACGGTCATGCAGTGTTCAGAGTTCTCTCCCTTACGTTTGCTGAATGCCGATTTCACTTTGTCAGGCAGAGATGAGTAGTTGAGGTGAATCTCCGTCAAGCAGAAGACGTCGCCGTAGCTGTAGTCGCTCATGGTCTTCTTCAGGTTGTCTTTCCATGACGATATCTTTGCGGGTTCACGAGTGCTCAGTCCCTGCTCGGAACTGAGGATGTTGTGTCTTTTACGAAAACTTGCCAGCCATCCATTGGACGCTTTGAACTCGTGGCGTCCCAGCTGTTTGGCGAACTGCTTCGCCCTCTCCTGAAGCATCGGCCCGTTCACCTGGACTCCCCGAGTTTTCGACATCTCCTGGAACCACACCCAGGTAAACTTATTCACATCATCGTTTTCGGCTCGCTTGCCGAACCTTTTCCTGTCGCTCACGCAGTTGTGTTCGTAAGCTTTGAGAATGTCTGTCCTTCTCTTCAAAATGGTCTGAACCTGGGATTTTCCGATTTGGAACATTTGAGCCAACTGTCGTTGACTTTTGCCCTCACTGTGGTTCAGCAGGTCAACTTTTTCCTGCAGTGTGAGTTCTGTTCTTTTATTTGGAATCTTGAAAGATCTCAAAGCTGCCAGCTCTTCCTGAAGAGATGGTCGGATATTGTGGGATGATAACAACTGACCCGTAAATGTCTGATTGTTCTTTAATGATGATGATGATGATGTTTGTTTTTCATCTGCGGATAAGGTTTTTTTCCAGCTAGTGGTGATGAACTTTGTTTTTTTTTAAACGCTATCTTAGTTTGTGATGACTTCTCTCTGGTCACCTGTCCATTTGATGACCAGTCGTCTCGTAATTTTGGTAAGTCGATGTTATTTAGATTTTGATCTGTCGATGGTGTCATGGTGCTCAGATTTGAGTTCCTTTGAGTCTCCATCGTCTCAGATATTTCAAGGAGGGAGTAAGTTTATCAGCATCGTCATTCTTGTCACCTCATCTTGCTTCTAGGGTTAAATTCTGTTATGGCAACATAGTTGTGAAAGCTGAAAATGCAAAGAAAAAAACTGTAAATATATATTTTTGAATAATTCCTTATATTTGTGAATGTAGATTAGTATTAATGTTTATAATTCATTGATGTTAATACTACTAGCACTACTGCTACTAATAAAACAAATAAAAAAGAAAAAATAGAAAAAAAGAAAGAACTATTACAAATAATAATAATAAACAACTTTAGATTAAGTATTCATTATTAAAATTTTGTACAGTTTACATCTTAAAGTTAGAAATTAACATTGTTTGATATATTATTGGTTTTATTATTTCTTTTAAATATATTACTTTCCTAATTTTTTTTTTCCTTAAATAAGTAATCCTGTAATGTGAATCCATAACAAGACAGTAACATACTATAAAAAGAGAAAATAATATTGAATTGTTTGCAAAAAATAAAATAATTTAAATGTCCATATGTATATTACTAGATATGTACATATATATGTGTGTATTATTTATATAAAAAATAATAAAAATAAATAAATGTTAAAAATTAAATAATAAGAATGATTAGTTAAATCTTACAACAGTAAATATATTGAATATATCTCTAATCTTTGAAATAATAACACTTTCAGTACTTTCAAATTATTTCTTAATGATTACAAATACAAGTATGTTTATGATTTAAAAATAAATAAATAAATATTATAAAATAAATCATAAAACAGATATTAGTTAAATCATATGACAGTAATTCAAATGAATATATCTAATATCTTTGAAATAATAACACATTCAGTACTTTCAAATTATTTCTAAATGATAAATACAATTTAATAAAAAATATTTGTATGAAAATTATTTTTTAAATTCATTTTGGACATTAGAAAATGAATAAAAATTAAACAAATAAATTATAATATATAATCAGTTTTACTGATAAAATCAGTGAGAGTACTTATATTTATTTACATATTTTATTATTTTAAATATGATTCACAATCTGTCGGCAAATATGCGATATTTTATTATTAATTGTATTTATAATAAAATCCCACGAAAAATATTTATATATTTATTTAGTTAACTAATTGGTACCACAATACATTTATATCATTAACAAAATGGTTTCTTTTCGTTTCATTTATATATACATATATATATTTGTTTTGATCTTTTTCTTTACTTCGACAACCTGGCAAATCAGGACACCTGACAAAGACGAACCATCACGCTGTTACAAAACAAGATACCATATAAATAATGTTATCGTAGCTCATATATTAATAAATAAAAGAAAAGAAAGAATATTTTGTACCTTCTGTCGAAAACTGTACGAGTTTGTTTGAATCATTTGTTCTTTGATTTTATTTTTATTTTTTATTTTTTATATATATATTTTTATTTTTTCATCCTCTTTATCTTCCGGTAAGGGAAACAACTAGTGTCTAAGATGATGCGTGGGTAACTTCCTTCGATATCTAAAAGCACCGGTGTAAAATTAGCGAGGAAAATGAAAAACATTACTCTGATACACAGAGTAAAAACACTTAATGTATTAGACAAGCTAAGACCATATTTTTTCTTTTTTAAACGTTTGCCATTAATTGTGCTTAGTCACTGTAAAACAATACAGTAATTATGCTTCATTTTTGTTTCCTTTTTTTTCTCTCTCTGTTTGCTGTTGTTGTTGTTTCACTGTCATATAAAACTGAATAACCCACTTTCCCTTGTCAAATCGTCAAACCAACCAATATGTCCAGCATTAACACGAGCCGCCATGACAGCCAATATATTCCCTGTAAAAATAAAGAGGAGTTTAACTTTATTAAAATACTTAAAACACACCAGGCATTTGATTTGTTTTAATTATTGAATATTTTTTTTATTTTATTTTATTTTTTTAAATGCATTAATATTTTCTAATAACTCAGTCGATTGCACGCCATTTATTAGGTAAAACAAAAAATATTTTCATCCCATCAGTTTCAGGGCGTACATACTGAAATAGTATCAAAAGCGTGCACGTAGTTTGTGACGTAACACAAATCGCTAAGTTACGTCGTCTAACAATGATACATTTGTTTATCGCTATGAGGTAAACACGTATTCTTAACGTAGCAATATATATATATATATATATATATATATATATATATATATATATATTAATTTAAAATTATTTTTCTCTGTGTTTTAACTATTATGTATACTAATTACTGTATTCTTATTTTCTAATTTACTTAGGTAAGTACGAAAAGAAAATTAAGACAATAGACAAATAGTAATTCAAGATAAATAATTATTAGTCATGATGATATAAATTAGTATTCAGATTTTTGTATTTAATATTGTAAGCTCGTCCGATTATTTTAGTAGCAATGCTAAAGCATTTTTGTTATTTTTTATTTTTATTTTGTTGTTGTTATTGTCAAATAAAGATGTGTTTTATACCAATCGACTGCAGCCTGCCAAATAAGTTTGCCGCTCCTAAGCAGTTATTTTTCATGCACTACCAGTTCACTTAAGATGGCTATTAAACAATAAATACACGTGCTGTTCGTGAAACGCATGGCAGAATGTGAAAGATGATCGATATAAATGTTCCATTTAAATAATCTATTCAGCGTAAGTCGCCGTTTTCTTTTTTTTTATGATTTTTTTTTTTTTCATTTTAATATTCAGTTTTCATATTTACCTATTTTCCGGTTTCGATTTCTTTCTTTCGTTCTTTCTTTTTTTTTTTTTTTTTTTTGATTTTCGTCTGTAAAAGAAATTTGCCTAACAAAATAGACTGATATTTGATGTCGTACTGCTTTTAAACATATAATGAATTAGCGTAGCATTTTAGGGTTGGAAATTCTGAAAAAAATTCAGCTGTTTTTTAAATTTTATTTATGAATAATATTAGTTGTGAAGTTTTTAGTTTATTTATTTATTTATTTATTTATTTATTTATTATTATTATTATTATTATTATTATTATTATTATTATTTTCGCTTTTTAACACCTATAAACACACTACAGATGTATGTGTATGTGTGTGTATGCCTTTGCATGCATGCTTGTATGTGTATACCTGTGTATATATATATTTTTTCAACTGTACTCTTGATGAATAAATAAATAAATAACATCTCGGCTTTCAGGATCCTGCAAGGTATTTCAGACTCAGTCTATACATTTAATGTGCGATGGTCACGCACCAGTAACAGCTATTAGGTCACATGAGTAGATCATCATTAAAGAAATCAAAATTACTGTAACGTC
>CM022674.1:1825741-1828241 GCA_012295275.1 Chrysomallon squamiferum | reverse complement strand
TGGTTTATCTATGTATGATTAAATCAGTATTCTAAACGTTATTATGGAAGAAGGTAATAATATTTAACAAGAGAAAAAAAACAAAAAAACCCACAAAAAACCCCCACAAAAACGATACAACAACGAACAAAAAGGCTCCCCAATTAATAATAATAAAAAAAAAAAAAAAACAACAACAAAAACAGATTAAATAAATAAAATAAAATCGCCTCATAAATCGTAAAAAAAAAACGTTACCTCCAAAAACGTTTCAGGGTCAGAGGTCAGAACGTTCTGTGAATAATCGCAGAGGGTGTCGGCTGCTGTCAGTACGCTCGTGAGGACGTTTGTGACGTCATCACAGCTCTGCTTGCGCATGCGTTCCTCGTAATCCAGGTCGGCTAAGAAACATGTTCGTTTCTTTTCTATTTCTGCTATTAACAGATCGCATTGCAAGTTCACCTCATCGCGTTTTCGTCGTATTACATTCTGGAATGATAAATAAATAAATAAATAAATAAAAATAACGAGGAAGATAATGAAATATAATAATAATAATAATATTAGTAGTAGTACTAGTATTAGTAGCACCAGCAGTAGCACAATGATTATTAAACATACAAACAAATATGCTGAATTTTTCGTCTTTTTCACACACACACACACACACACACACACACACACACACACACACACACACACACACACACACACACACACACACACACACACGTCTTTATACACACACATACACATACATATATGCAAAGTCGAAGATTTTGTTTACGACACCTACAACTGAACCTGGCATGCCAAAAATGCCAAAAATTCAATTAAAAGAAATAATAATAATAATAATAATAATAATAATAATAATAATAATAATAATAATAATAATAATAATAACAGTGAATAATGGGGAAAAAAAGAAAAGAAGAAAAATGAAGGAAAGAAAACACGAAACATAATTAAAATACCTGTATATAATTTGCACCGTCGTCTATTTCTGCTAGAATTGACCGCACCCTAGATTGCCCTTCCCTCAGGCTGGCCAGGTTACGCACCACTGAAATCTGAACAAAACTAGGGTTAGTCATAGAAACAGCATCGATGATTCTTGTTTCCTAGCAAATATTTTACGTTACCACACAAAACCTCCTGATGCATTTTCTATTTCTGTGTTAATATAATTGTTATTCGTTATGCTGACATGTTAATATAATTAACCTACAAAATTAGAACAACGCAAAGCCGATACGCACCTGCACCGAATTAGCTCTAACAACACACACAGACCTTCCCCGCTGTATCGGGTAGATAGATACCTACCCGATTTGACTCGGCTATAACGGTTTTCAGGGAACAAGGTCATATATGTGTGTGTGTGTGTGTGTGTGTGTGTATATATATATATATATACACACACACACACACAGCTATATATATATATATATACAGCTAAAACATTAGAATAATATATATAGTCAACGTTAAATACACTAGAAAGTCATCAACGCGAGTTACATGTATCTAAAGAATATTTGTCTCATTATGACGTAATGATAGTTATTTACGGAGTAGGCTTACAGTACTTACACGTCCTGGTTGCAATCAGCAGCTTCAAGCCACCTATTCGTGGCTCAGCACAGAAGTAAAACAATTAGGGATATTGTATACGTTTTTACCCTCGAGGTAAAACAGCACACCTCGGTACGTATTTTGAAGACGCAGAGTATTCTCAATAGATGAGATAAAATTAACGTTCTGCTTGGCAAGAACGTTTCTCGGGACAGTCAGTGTAACAATAACACCACTGTGGTGTGGATGGTTAAAGTTACTGATGGTCAGTGGTTGACCTCAGATTGCCAGCTATTCTCACCCACTGTTTTTAGAGATAATAGTCTACAGTTTACTTCGATCGGTCTGTCTGATCTCAGATTACCAGCTATCCTCCAAACTAATGGTTATAATACTTCAATACATATATATATATATACATTATGTATCTATCTATATATCTAAAAAAATCTATCTATCTGTCTGTCTGTCTGTCTGTCTGTCTGTCTGTCTGTCTGTCTATCTATCTATCTATCTATCTATCTATCTATATATATCTATCTGTATCTGTATATATATATATATAGTTAAATAGATACTTGTTAGAAAGCCACAACAACTACCTCTCAGTTACTTAAACAGAGCTGTAGAAACTCACACGGTTACCTAAGTGAGCTGGAAACAATACAACAAGTGAGCCACATGTCTGTCTTGTACGGTGTAAAACCGATCTCACCCCCACCCCCCAAACCAAAACGAGACCTCCGGTTTTATTATCTACGAAAAGGTATTTTAACATTCCCGTCTCAGAGAGCTGCCCAGACTGGCTAGATTTTTTGCAGACGCTAGTGGGTTCCACCCCCACCCCTAAACGACACTTCACCATAGCTTATATAATTTTTAAAGGAAATCATGGGTCTTCTAGCGTCTGCTACATGTTAATGAGGAGTCTGTTATCTCCGTC
>CM022674.1:1800741-1820741 GCA_012295275.1 Chrysomallon squamiferum | reverse complement strand
GCGGACTGTGTCAAACGTTTCACCTGAACTGAGGAAAGAGAAAAAAAAAAAAGAGCGCGAATCTTGTCAAAGCTGCAGTAGAAACCGGCGCGAACAGGTTATGTTTCAGCGTCGCTGCAGTTTATTGAGTGGAGAGATATTTCTTTTATTAACGTACACCTATAACGTTGATTTATTACTGTTAATTGCTAACGGCGTTTTCACACTAAGCGTCTTAGATTAACAATGATCGATTTTTTTTTTTTGCCTCGGCTCGATATGTAATTATTGAAACGATGCGTGTAACGGCGACGAACAGGCTTTTTTTTTTTTTTTTTTATTATTCGAGAAAACTAATGCGTGTAAGCACGGCCAGATTAACAGTCTACGTGTTACGTGTTTTACAAGCACTTATAAAAATCGTTATCGTGACTCCGTATGTCTGACCTAACCTTTATCAACGCTTTTATCGGGTGTACAAGGCGTATAAAACAGGATCTGATTTGTTATGAATTATAGAGAAATAAAAGATCAGTTTCGTTTCTTTGTTGGTTTGCCCGTTGTTTGCAATTGTTTGGCTTGGAATGTACATTCTGAAAGCCGCTTTCCTCCCTTTACTTTGTCGATTTATTTATTCATTGTTGTGTTATGTGCGCCTTGATCATTTGAGATATTATTACTGTATGAATCCTACGAAAATGGCTTTATTTCTTCCTCTTCTAACAGTTATATTATATTACTTAAGTATTTTTAAATTCATTCACTTGAAATTAATTAATTTATTTATTGTTCCTCTAAATAGAAATATATTATTTGAAATGTAAACTGATTTATGTTCTATTATATATATATTTTTTCTAATTATTGTCATTTGTTCGTATATAGCTCTCTCTCTCTCTCTCTCTCTCTCTCTCTCTCTCTCTCTCTCTCTCTCCTCTCAATATATAATATTTACTTTTTTTTTTTTTGACTGAAAATAAAATATCAGAAATAATATATATACAAAAATAATGATAATAATAAATAAATAAAAAAAAAATTTAATTATAGAAATTAATCTGTAGTGATGGCATCGTTTTTTTTCTTTCTAAGATAGTTCAAATATCTTTCATTACTTAGTATATGCGAGCTAAAGATAATTAAATTTGATTCTGATTTTTTCTTTAATCTGGGGAAAAAAAAAAAAAAAAATTGTTATATTGATTTTCATGATGGTTAAGATGTACCGACAACAATGACGTTAGTAGAAGGATAATCAACAATATGAACACCGACAGCAACAATAACAATAGAAGTCACTAGTATTTTTTATTGCAGTAGTAGTAGCAGTGGTTGCTGTAGCCGTAGCAATAAAAATAATAACAGAGAAAGTAATAGTACAAATTTCAGTAGCAGATATCACTGTAATAGGAACAGCAGAGGAACTTGTAGTTGTAGTAATAGTAGTAATAGTAGTAGTAGTAGTAGTAGCAGTAATAGTAGCAGTAGTAGTAATAGTAGAAGTAGTAGTAGTAATAGTATTGTAATAGTAGTAGTGGTAGTAACAGTAATAGTAGTAGCAACAGAAGTAGTAATAGTAGTAGTAGTAATAGTAGCAGTAATAGTAATAGTAGTCGTAGTAGTAGTACTAACAATAATAGTAGGAGTGATAGTGGCGGGTAATAGTAGTAATAGTAGTTGTAGTTGTAGTAGCAGTATTGCAGTTGCTTTGGTAGTAATAGTAGTCTTAGTGATAATTGTAGTAGTAGTAGCAATGGTAGTAGTAGTAGTAGTAGTAGTAGTAGTACTAGTAGTAGTAGTTGTAGTAAAAGTAGCGGTAGTAGTATCAGTACTAATCGCAAAGTCGACAACAGCAATATCTACAGTTGTGATAATGACATTAGCAGTAGTAATAACAATATTAATAATGACGAATCAGTTTTTTTTTTTTTCTGATTCTCTGCTTTATAAGTTCAAGCCTGAAAACGTAATTAAATCTGTAGAATACTACCACACTTACCTTTCTGAAACAGGCCGGGCGTATCGAATGTAAAATTACGACGGCGTTATTTCACGTTTTGCCCGAGTTAGTAAAGTGTCACCGTGCATCTAAGGACCACTAAGTCTATTACTGCTAACAAAAACATTTATCGTTGACTGGCAGACGGGTTTTGTGAGTCGAGCGGTTCATCAAGTAATTGATGAGTGTAAAGTAAACAGTTGCCAGTCTACTGTTGACAAATGGCGGCCATTGAGTGCAGCGTGTCTTTCTGCGGTAGAAACAAGCTGTGTTTACTTTTCTAATTAATCATCGTGTTTTTTTTTTTTACATTCGTTCATAAACTCGCTGGATAGACTTAATGCTGGTTTGCAGCCTATCAACGACTAAAAATGATTAGTGTTTTATTGATCTGTCTTTAGATTATTACTGTAAAGATAAACTATACGTATGTTGCATCCCAGTTTTTTATTTATTTATTTTATTTTATTTATTAACAGATATAGGCCTATTATTCATCCTTTTCTGAAACTGCTCAAAGGGGCCTGGATGATTATAAATATTGATCTAAATGTATAATCTGACAATTTTGTTAATATAATCTAATTTATTTTCAATCTTAGAAACAAAACTAACGTTAAATAGGCCAAATACTACTACTATACTACTACTACTACTGCAACTACTACTACTACTACTACTACTACTACTACTACTGCTATGATACTACTACTACTACTACTACTACTACTAAGTTCTACTAGTACTATAACTATAAGTTCAATTAGTAATATCGCTTATTTTACTACTACTACTACTGCTATAAGTTCAATTAGTAATACTACTACAATTAGTAATACTATTACTACTACTTCCAACCACCGTTATTTTACTACTACTACTACTATACTATTACTTCAACCTACCGTTATTCTGCAACTATTACTGTTACGTCTGCAACTACTACTAGTAATGCAGCACTACTAGTAGTACAACAACAACTACAGCTTTTACTACTACAACTACAGCTTTTACTGTTTCTTCTTCTTCTAACACCGCCACCACTGTTAATACATATTCTACAACCACTACAGCTACCATTACAACTACCACCACCAGTGACAGTACTACTACTACTACTACTACACATTCTACATTTACTATTACTACTACTACTACATTCCTACTACTACTATTCCTACTACTAATATTACTATTACTTCTACTACGACTACAACTACACCTACTGCTACTACTACTACTACTACTACTACTACTACTACTACTACTCCACCATTACTACTATTTCTACTTCTGGTTCCACTACTACTACTACTGCTGCAGCTACTACTACTACTACTACTACTGCTGCTGCAGCTACTATTGCCATTTACTGTTTTCAAATTTTAAAAACGAATATTTCAAACAATTCACACAGTATCGTATTATGTCAAAGCACGGGCAATTTATTTGTCAGTTCACACGCGAGTTCACGAAATTACTCTAATTGCAGCTTTGTCATTGCTGAAGTTCAAAAACGCCCACACAGACTTATTCAGGCAGACTTAAACTCTGTTACAGAAAAATGTCATGTCGACTTTTAAAAAATATTTTATTGAGTTCAGACTTGTAGGTTAATGTGTACGTTTATCTGGGTGATTGTATATGTGTGTAACCTATATTACATTCTTCTTCTTCTTCTTCTTCTTATTATTATTATTACTGAAATTTATATATATATATGTATATATTTTATTTAAATAATTCAAAGAGGAAACTAAATTAATCCTACTACACTGCGCTCCAGTTCTTTTTTCTTTTTAGAGTATTCACATATATAAATTAATTCTAATATAATATAATATAACAGTAGTATTAAGTTTATATTATAAAAATAGGATTCTAGGACATTTGCCACCCTGACAACTGTCCCCCTCGGACAACTGTCACCTGATAATTGCACCAGAAAAACTGCCCCCCCTTGGACAACTTCCTCAGTATTTTCAAGCATAACGACATATATACATAAAGACAATTTTTTTTTTTAAATACATCCTAAAGTAACATGAAATAAAATGAAATTCAGAGGAGTCCCTGTCCATGGTTCTCTAGTAAAGCTTTCTATAGCAACAGCTCATTCACAAGTACAGGCTCAACAATAACCGTGTACACTAAAGTACGTCTTACAAGAAGAGTTCACTGACACTTTTAGGTTCTCTTCTGTTCCACTCAAACAGTTCAGGACCTGTCTATTTACACGCCGTCTGATCAGTCTCAGCAAACCCAGTGAAGTTTCTTGGTATTTTTCAGTGAAGTGGTCGAGGTGCTTCCGCTCGTCAATCATCTCGTTTATTTCCAGTTCATTCAGTGCTTGTTCACGCTTTATTAACACGTCTACAAACTTCCAGAAGTTCAAGTGACAGTGCCATCCTTCCACGAAGATGTTAGTCTACGACAAATTCTTTTCCCACCTCTGGTGCATCTTCCACATGCCAACGTTGTAACGTTGTTCACGTCTGCCGACCAGCTCTGCCATACTGGCTACCAGTGAAGCTGTCCTCAAAGTTCTCCACTATTGGTAACACAGAGTCATCATCATGAGATTGTGCTTCAGAAGCTGCCGTTACTTCGTCCACTGGAACCAGTGCAATTGCAGCTATGTGAGGTATCAGTTCAAACAAACTCTTCATCAGTACTGTAGCGAACTGTCAAACTGATGAGCTGAATTTGGCGCCAGATGCATTGCCTCAAAGGAAAGAAGCATCCAGTCACAGTACAGTTTAGCTTTGTCTTCTTTCTTTACACTCGTAAGAAATCACTCGACCTTTGAGTTCCTACTGATGGCAAGTTTTGGATGTCCACGTTCCGACTTACTGAAATCTATCTGATAGAATATAATATTTGTGTTACAAGGCATGAGCTAATATACTGTTTATTCATCTCAGTTATAGATCACTTGCCAAATCAAAGGAATCTTCAGCGTTTAATCAGCCTGAATTAGTAATTAGCTGACTCTTGTTAGCTTTGATGTTAGGTGATGTTAGGATATTTTTATAAAATGTTTTACCAGATGAAAGTAATCCAAATGCCTTTAATGAAGTTTAAGGTAACACTTTGATAGGCTAATTTATTGTTGCTTGAAAATCATTCTGAATGGTATATTGGAAGAAAAAATGGGGGAAAATTGTCGTGGGGGGGGGAGTTGTCCTGGGCTTAATGTCCGGGTCAGTTTTCCCGGGGGGCAATTATCCTGAAACCACATTATTAAGAGTATAAAATAACCACATAACTAGTTCTGAATAGTTAAAGATTAATAGTAATATTCAGTGTATAAAATAAAACTAGTTCTGAATAGTCAACTAAAGATACGTACAATAGTAATATTCAGTGTATAAAATAAAACTAGTTCTGAATAGTCAACTAAAGATACGTACAATAGTAATATTCAGTGTATAAAATAAAACTAGTTCTGAATAGTCAACTAAAGATACGTACAATAGTAATATTCAGTGAATAAAATAAAACTAGTTCTGAATAGTCAACTAAAGATACGTACAATAGTAATATTCAGTGTATAAAATAAAACTAGTTCTGAATAGTCAACTAAAGATACGTACAATAGTAATATTCAGTGAATAAAATAAAACTAGTTCTGAATAGTCAACTAAAGATACGTACAATAGTAATATTCAGTGTATAAAATAAAACTAGTTCTGAATAGTCAACTAAAGATACGTACAATAGTAATATTCAGTGTATAAAATAAAACTAGTTCTGAATAGTCAACTAAAGATACGTACAATAGTAATATTCAGTGTATAAAATAAAATAAAACTAGTTCAGTAATATTCAGTGAATAAAATAAAATAGTTCCTTTTAAAGATTTTTATTATTCAGTGTATAAAATAAAACAGGAATAGTCAAGTTTACGTACAATGTAATATTCAGTGAATAAAATAAAACTAGTTCTGAATAGTCAACTAAAACAATCATCTCAGTGTTAAAATAAAACTAGTTCAGTGCAGATGCCTTTTATTTTTATTTTTTTAGCGAGTTTGGTGTTTTATTTATTTATTTATTTATTTATTTATTTATTTATTCGTTTATTTATTTATTTATTTATTTATTTATTTATTTATTTATTTATTTATTTATTTATTTATTTTTAAGGTTTATGGTAGTAGGGAAAAAAAAGGAAACAAAAAGAATCGGAAGAAAGGAAGCAGATGCTATTTTTGAAATTATCAGGGACACACACACACACACACACACACACACGCACACATACATATATATAGATAGAAAGATATAAATACATACATCTATAAAGATTTGTAACAGAAGTCATTCAGCAGAATTCGTTACATCTGAAACATCAGGAAAAATGGCTGTCCTACATCAAATAAAAGGTAAGCAAATAATATTTATTTCGTTTAGTTTAGTTTTTCCTGTGATATTTTATATCTATAGGGACGGGTTGGTCAGTTTTCATTGTTATTTCTTTTTTTTTCTTTTTATATACACATCGTTTGTTTGCTTCTGTTTTATTTTTCTCAATTGTCGTTTTATTAATATGAAATAAAAAAAGATCTGTATGTTGAAAAATGTTTACTCCTAATAAAAAAAAAAACAGAAGTATTAAATAAGAAAATGAATAGAAGAAATATAACGTTTCGTCTAAATTGGAATTCCTTAATTTCATTTAGAATACGTATGTTAAAAAAAAAAAAAAAAATTTAAAATCACTTTGATTTTTGTTTATCACTGAAAATGTATGATATTTATGGGCATTCTTTTGATATTTTATTTTTGTTTCCCTCAGGTTTCAAAAAATGCAAGAAACATCTTCATCTTCTCTTTGTTTTCTCTTCAACTGCAGTGTGTACATCTTTACAGTAAGTATTTTTTTAAATTATTTTTCTACAGTGTATGTATACAACTTAAATAGCAAAATTAAATCCACTTGTGGGTGATGCTGAATGCAGGCAACAAGAGAATATATATAATTGCACAATGAAAATATACATTTATGAAAAAAAGAAGTAATGAAAACATATAAACTAAAAACAAAGATATGATGAAAATATTTATTACTTGTAGATTTACTAGGCAAGTCTGAGTTTGAAATCAAAGGAAGAGATGGTGCAGACAGCGTCTTTAAAGATGTATTTGAGAAACTCAGTCACGCCTCTGTGTTGACAGATAGAAATGATGACCACCACACTGCAATGAAGAGACTGACTGAAAATCCAGGAAATGTCTACCAACCAACTCTGTCTGATTCTGCTGGGATCCCAGATCTTTATCTTTCGAAATTCAGAGAAATGTTGATGAAATCAGATGACAGCACTGAAGTGAAACTGAGGGGTCGAAGGTTAAGAAGAAATGCTACGTTGAAGAAAACTGACAGAGCCGTCAGAAACAGACACGGAAAGAAGTTGTTTGTCCTCCATGCTCTGAGACAAATCAGTCAGATCCTCGACTTCATCGTCAACAGAAGAGACAAACATCAACGACGACATCGTCATTTGCATGGACACAAACACCGTTTTCAACGCAAGAAAAAAACCATAAGAAAGAACTCTGCGCCGTTATTTGTTGGTTAATCTTGGATAATAATTTAAAAAAAAATGTGTTGGAATAATAGCGAACGCTGAACTTTTGAAAATTATATAGCCATTATAGTAAGAA
Source organism: Chrysomallon squamiferum (assembly GCA_012295275.1). Classification (NCBI taxonomy): domain Eukaryota; kingdom Metazoa; phylum Mollusca; class Gastropoda; order Neomphalida; family Peltospiridae; genus Chrysomallon; species Chrysomallon squamiferum. The sequence goes on along the minus strand of CM022674.1, from coordinate 1,813,093 downwards.
TTTTGTTAGAATTATCAGTTGAAAAATTGTTTTAACGGTAAAATGTCTGCATAAATTAAACAAGTCTGTGAAAAAAACCGTATTTCGAAAATTATTATGAACACAATGATGAAGACATTATTGTCAAGAATTTAAAAAATGTAAATGAACAGAAAAATGTAAGTAAAAATACATTTTAAAATATCCTTTAATATGAAGTTTTAATTGTGTTGATTGAAATTCAGTCAGTAACCGTTGGTGAAATTGCTCTCAACAAAACGAAACTCCACCTGCAAAAGAAAGAGAAAAAAAAAAAAAGACCGAGTTTCTACATATTATATTTGCTTTTCTTAATGAAGTATATAATAGTAGTTTGTCTCCATGGAAACAAAACAGTTTTCATGGAAACTCAAAGTAGATTTTTGTCAGCTTTGGAAACAATAAACAGTTTACAAGAAAATAAGAAAGTATGATTTCATTAGTATTTCAGTAATTGACATTAATAATAATAATAATAATAATAATAATAATAATAATAATAATAATAATAATAATAATAAAATTAGATAAATAATCATTCACAGCAATGATAACGAAAAAAACATGAGATTGGAAGATCAGCAGAATTTTTTTCTTCTTTGGCTACTTTCGTGTTCGAACCAGTGACTGTAGGAACATAATTAAATATATTTCTATCTCTTTACGTGCAAAACTGGAAATAATTTAAACACCATGCCAAACAATATTCATAACATCAACTATGTTAGTTTTTTTAAACGTGTTTCTATCACCATTTAATATTACAGAATATGAAATGAGAATGACTTGAATTCTGTAACTGTAAGTAAATACTATGCCTTAAGTATTAAAATAATTTAACATCATTTTCATTTTCAAAATAAATCTGTTGGTAGTAGCTGTGTTCACGAATCTCTATCTTAAATTCTGTATGTTTTTATTTGGATAATAATAATAATAATAATAATAATAATAATAATAATAATAATAATAATAATAATAATAATAATAATAATAATAATAATAATAATAATAATATAACTAAATCCTGTTACTGAACTAAAGAAAGATTCGTATTCGAGGACAATTTCTCCCCGGGCAACAGCGCCCAAGAACAACTGTCACTACATTTTCTCTTCCAGTAATGATTTTCAAGAATAACGACCTATTTACATGTATGACAACACGTTTTTTTTTAATACATCAACGTTGTTTAGACCACATATAAAATGAAGTTGAGAGTTACACTGTCCATAGTCGTCTAGTAAAGCTTTGTATGACAACAGTTCATTCACAAGTACAAACTGAACTATAGCCATGTATATATACTAAGGCACTTCTTACAAGAGTTCATTGTCACTTTTCAGTTTTAACACATTTGTGTTATTCCGTGCAAGCTCTCGAACGAATGCAATTGCAGCTATCCGAGAGATGGGTAACGTAAACGCTTCTTTAGTTTCGTAACGAACTGCCAGGCCGTTTAGTTGAAGTTGGCTGAGGTGAAGGAAGCATCAAGTCACAGAACAGTTTAGCTGTACAGACGTGTTGTCTCCTTCCTTCACACTCGTAAGAAATCTATCCGCCTCTGAGTTCCTTCTGTTGGGACATACACAGAGTTTTCGAAGGCACGTTTTGGATGACACAGTGAACTCCGTCTTATAGAATAGGATATTTTTGTTATAAGGCATAATATTCAGTTTCATTCATCTCAGTTATAGATCACTTGCAAAATAAAAAAAAAAAAAAAAAAAAAAGATTCTCTGGCATTTAATCAGCCTGAATTAGATGTTTTTGCGGATAAAAGTAATCCAAATACCCTTTTAATGAAGCTTATTTAGTAATTAGCTGACTCTAGTTAGCGTTGAGGTTAGGTGATTTTTATGAGATCTTTTAGCAGAGCAAAATAATCCTAATGGCTTTAATGAAGTTTAACGTAACACTTTGACTAATTTTTATTTGCTTGCAAATAATTCTGATTGGTATATTGGAAGAAAACAAGGGGCAGATGTCCTGAAACCGTATTATTAAGTGTTTAGAACTACTTCTTTGCTGTCAACTAAAGATACATACGTCAGTATTATTGCGTATAAAATAAAACTAGATATGTGTCGTCAACTAAAGATACATATAGTAGTAGTATTAATGGAACCGTGTTGTTTGGGACACCGGGAACTATTTATGATTTAACAGGTTCAGGTTGGGATTGTCGACATCTGGACATGCTAATGTCGACGCTCTGTATGAAGGCTTTGACTTTTCTTTTATAGTTTCTGACGTAAGAAAACTAAATAATCATAAGATTCAACAAAATTGTACTCAATCTGTTTTCATCTGCTGCTTTTCTTGTTACATTTTGATGTTTTATTTCGTATTTTAACATTTATCTCCCATTCTATTGGAACGATCAAATTTTGTTTTTACTGTTTGGATAATTTTGTTAATAAAAAAATGAAACTTATTTCATAGCGGTCCTTGTTTGATTTTGTTGTTTTTGTTGTCGTTTCCTTTGGGGAATATTTCTGTTTTGGGAAATTTGCATAATAATTACTACTACTACTACTACTACTACTAATAATAATAATAATAAATACTAAATCCGCGTAACCAACTAAAGAAACAGAAATGATTATAAAATCAGGTGACAGCTCTGAAGTGAAACTAAGGAGTCGAAGGTTAAGAAGAAATGCTACGTTGAAGAAAACTGACAGAGCCGTCAGAAACAGACGCGGAAAGAAGTTGTCTGTCCTCCATGCTCTGAGACAAATCAGTCAGATCCTCGACCTCATCGTCAACAGAAGAGACACACATCGACGACGACATCGTCATTTGCATGGACGGAAACACCGTTTTGAACGCAAGAAAAAAGCCTTGAAAAAGAACTCTGCTTCACTATTTGTTGGTTAATCTTGGATAATAATTTTAAAAAAAAATGTGTTGGAATAATAGCGAACACTGAACTTTTGAAAATTGTATAGCCATTATAGTAAGAATTTTGTTAGAATTATCAGTTGAAAAATTGTTTTAACGGTAAAATGTCTGCATAAATTAAACAAGTCAGTGAAAAAAAACCGTATTTCGAAAATTATTATGAACACAATGATGAAGACATTATTGTCAAGAATTTAAAAAATGTAAATGAACAGAAAATGTAAGTAAAAATACATTTTAAAAAATCCTTTAATATGAAGTTTTAATTGTGTTGATTGAAATTCAGTCAGTAACCGTTGGTGATTAGGTTTCAACAAAACGAAACTCCACCTGCAAAAGAAAAGAAAAGAAGAAAAAAAAATGACCGAGTTTCTACATATTATATTTGCTCTTCTTAATGAAGTATATAATAGTAGTTTGTCTCCATGGAAACAAAACAGTTTTCATGGAAACTCAAAGTAGATTTTTGTCAGCTTTGGAAACAATAAACAGCTTACAAGAAAATAAGAAAGTATGATTTCATTAGTATTTCAGTAATTGACATTAATAATAATAATAATAATAATAATAATAATAATAATAATAATAAAATTAAATTAGATAAATAATCATTCATAGCAATGATAACGAAAAAAACATGAGATTGGAAGATCAGCAGAATTTTTTTCTTCTTTGGTTACTTTCGTGTTCGAACCAGTGACTGTAGGAACATAATTAAATATATTTCTATCTCTTTACGTGTGAAACTGGAAATAATTATAACACGATGCTAAACAATATTCATAACATCAATTCTGTAAGTTAATTTTTTGAAATGTGTTTCTATAACTATTTAATATTATTGAGAATATGAAATGAGAATGACTTGAATTCTGTAACTAAAAGTATTAAAATAATTTAATATTTACAAAATAAATCTGTTGGTAGTACCTGTCTTCTTATATTCTATAACCTTTTTATTTTAATAATAATAATAATAATAGTGATGTTGTTGATGATCATGACGGTGATGCTGATTATGATGATAAGAAAAGACAAAAGAGCAACAACAAAAATATAACATTGAAAAAAAATGAAACGAAAATAACCTTATTCAAGTGAATCAGATAATTTAGGCCGCGTATATAATACAAACGAATGAAATTATTTAATTATTTCTAGAACAATAGTAATTAATATATCATATGGGTTTATTTATTTATTTATTTATTATTATTATTATTATGTTGTTGTTGTTTTTTTATGAAAGAAAATATCCGATTAAAAAGTCTCGAAATTCAGCTTTTAGAAGCATGACGTAAGAATTAATGTAATTGAACGTAATGTGTTTTCGTGGTCCATTTATTTTCGTGACTCCTCTGTTTTGGGTTCGTCGGTAAACAACATCTGCTTCCATGATGTGAGAATACTTCGTGTGTTCAGTTTAGCTGCTAATGAAATTCGACTCAAAGCTGTACGGTAATAACACAGCAGCAGCAACAACAGCAGCTGTCTCCTAATTTACTAGATCGTGCTCCGGGAATAATGAAATTTAAACATCATGTACATCGGTGTTAGGTATAATTCGTCACTAAACAGGAGGTAAAAGACAAACAGGGTGAAAAAAAGAGGAATGTGTGTGGTGTGTGTGTGTGTGTGTGTGTGTGTGTGTGTGTGTGTGTGTGTGTGTGTGTGTGAGAGAGAGAGAGAGAGAGAGAGAGAGAGAGAGAGAGAGAGAGAGAGAGAGAGAGAGCTAAATCCTCTTGTCTACGTAAATTTGCTTCGTGAAGTATTAAAATCACAGCTGTTGTGAGTTTGTTTTTAAACGGTGTATAGATCAGTTAATATCAGCGCTTTAGGCAATACGAAAGAAGAAAATGATTCGAGACACGTAATCACAAATTTATTAAGAAGAAGAAGAAGAAGAAACATTCTCTTTAATTCTCTGTCGACGTAACACGTCAGACGACATTTGACACGAACGCATAGTTACCACAAATGACGTCACCGAGAGGTATAGTGCACGTACTAGTGACCTTTACGTATAAATCTGCCCAATAATGGTGTTACAAAAATGGCGGGTGTCGTAATTAAATTGATCTTTACTTGTAGAGATTTGCTGCCATAACTGAAATGGAAAACTGAATACATAGGAGTATATATATTACTAATGTGTGTGTGTGTGTGTGTGTGTGTGTGTGTGTGTGGAGAAAAATATTTTTAATACTCGATTATTTATAATGCAGTATTAATTAATTTATTATTGAACAGTATTATTACCAGAAGAAAAACAACAATAACGACAACAACATGATTTAGTTTTGTTTACTGTCAAGAGTATTCGTTTTCATAAATGTAATTTGTTTTTGTTTACGTTAGGATATATATATATATACATATATATATATATATATAAGCTCAAGAATCGTTATATATATATATATATATATATATATATATATAAGCTCAAGAATCGTTATATATATATATAACAAACAAACAAAAACAAAAAATATATATATATATTTTTTTGTTATATATATATATATATAACGATTTTTGAGCTTTGGCTGGAAAAGGAAAATATCGAATAGAAGAGTCGTCGAATATTGATCCTGCTACTACTGATGCGATGTAGCACTTTGAGATTTTTTTACGCCGTGTAAAGAAAAAAAGAAAAAAAAAGTGTCTTCATCAATGCCAGCTTCGTTAAAACATCCAACGTTATTAATGAAGCATTGTTTTTAAATATTTTTTTTTAGTTTTTTATTATTATTTCAATTTTGCTGTTAATCTTTCTTTTTCTTTTTTTAATGAGGAGTGCACGACCCAGTGACAGTTAAACGATCAAGACGTTCCACTGTTTCTTTCAGGTGGGCGATCATCATCCACTGACATTTCAATATCGTTGCGCAGACGACTGACCGCGGTGCCAGTCGAGCTGGCAGTGCTACTCTCCACACACCTGTTGTCGCGGACGTTCTAAAAACAAAGAACAGGCTTGTTGCGACGTCTGCTGTTTCCTTGTCGCTCATCGACCAATGGCTGGCTGGTTTAGCATCACGACATAAGCTGGCAGTAAAAATACGTCAATATTCTCTTTTATTATTATTATTCTTTTTTTTTTTTTTTTTTTTTTTTTTTTTTTGTGTGTGTTTGGAATCGTAAAACATTCGTGCGTATGGCGGCGGAATTACTGGTTTAATGTTTTATTGGAAAACGGTTGATTCTGCTGTTGCTTGTTTTGTAATGTGGAGAATTTAGTTTTTTTTTTCACTAGTTGGCATTTTGTGATGGTTAATTTTTGCTGACGAAAATATGATCACGGAGAAGAATAAAAGCAGAGGTAAGCGAAATTCTTTTGTTGTTTGATCTGTCAGCTGTTTAGGTTGATACAGCGTTCAGTTCTGACTCATTGCCACACATAGGCTGATGACACAGCTATATCCACATCGTGTTTAAAATACAGTAACATACGCACCCAGACACTGCACGTGCAAACTGGACCTAGCTCACTTAGAGTCAGAGTGTCCGCTTAGAACAGCATTTTTTTTTTTGTTTCAGGATCGTTCCATTCTCAGAACATTCCGTTAAACTCTTTCCTGTTCCAACTAGATCTCACTGGGTTTTTGTGTTTTTTTACAAAATATTGTGAAATGTTCTTTACGTGCAGTTTTTACGACACACACCATACTCCAGACAGCAAACCAGCTTTTAAAGGTTTTACTTCTTATTCTGTTAATGTCCCATGACGTTATCAAATATATATATTCTTTCGTATTTACGATTAGGTTCAAATAAAACAACTCTTGCTTCTAAACGTAGACAGACTGAGTGGCGTACAAAAGTTTCACTGCATCATGACTGATTTACATTTTTCTTACAGTTTATTTGTGGCTTCATATAATACACCCTTTTTCCGCTGATCGGTAGGAATACCCCGAAGTGTGGCATCTGCGGGTTTCCTTTCTAATCGAAATATAAAAATCATTCAGTGACCGCTGACAGTGAATCGTGCCGAGATGATGTTAACTTATTTTCGTTTATTTCATCACATCATGCAGTTGCCTTGACGACGAAAAAAGAAAAATAGATTACGTCATATTTAGTTCAATTCAGATTATCATCATCGTTATCTTCATTTGATTACTATGGGAGAGTGTGTGTGTGTGTATGTGTATGTAAGAGTATATCTGTGTGTGTGCGTGTGTGTTAATTTTTGATAATGACATAATGACCAAGTTTTTTTTATCATGATTTTTGTCTTTTCTGGTTTGATTTCTGTATAGGTGTGTATGTATTATATACATGAGTATGTCTTCATATCTACCTATGCTACAGATGTACGTGTGTATGTGCTTGTGCGTGTACGTTTAGGCAATATGATAAAGAAGACGTTTAATGAATATATTATACACTTATATACCATACAAATATACATACATATATGTATATATATATACATACATATTTATATACACACACATAAATGGTCTTACTGAAATACATTACTGCACTGTTAGGCCAGTATTCAAAATCATTTCGTTTTTACTTTTTATTCTTCCATATTATTATTAATACAGCGACATTTATGAGTTAGTAATTATCTCTCTACACAGCACACACCTGTTGCACACATGAATACGTATGAAACATTTAATGGAATGTACAACTCAGTGAAAGGTACGAAGATGAACGCTTTCAGCTGAAGCTGGTAATGTCTTGTCTCTCTCGATGTTGTTTCTTTGCTGTCAAAGTTCAAAGTTGTCTCTACTCGGCAGGTTTCTTATATTACATCTTCTTTATAACGATTTCTGTTTCTTTCTGTCTTTGTCTCACAGTTTTGTTTTTCATGTCTTTTTTTTTGTTTGCCTTTAATGATATATTTGTTGTGGTTTTTTCTGATAATATAGATACATACAGAAATATATATATATATATATATATATATATATATTATTATATTATTATATATATAGACACAGAAATATATATATATATATATATATATATATATATATATATATATATATATATATATTAGGTAGTAATAGTACCATTAGTAGTAGCAAAAGCAATACTACTAGTAATATAGCAGTAGTAACATTAGTGGTAATAGTAGAATTAATACCTGTATGCACATATATAATGTTACTGTTACTACTAATGATACTAGTACTATGTTACTAGTAGTGTTGCTTTTGTTACTAGTAATGGTACCACTACTATCACTGTTAATACACACACACATACATATATATTTTTCTGTGTGTATCTATGTATATTTTATATATATATATATGTAGAATCCTAGTAGATTTAGTCTGTAGAGTATCTAGATTTTCGAGCATACATAATTTATGGACATTCCCTTTGTATGGATTCCGTGCAGTGCTTTCAGCTAGGTCCCAAGATGCTCATTTTTATTTGCATAACGGATGTGAAATATTCGCGATATACATCAGCTGGCAACAGCGTCAATGCGTAAGTGAGAACAGCTGTCGAAGCAAATTGTAATATTTTCTGAGCTGCTGAATCTGTAACATGGCAGCGTTAATTGGTAAGCTGGAATATTAGTTTGCTAAAATTATTTCAAGCCTTATTTTTGTAATATGAATTGCGTGTTAACGTTTATCCATATTCAGAGAGCGGAAAGAGAGAGAGAGAGAGAGAGAGAGAGAGAGAGAGAGAGAGAGAGAAAGATGAACAAATAGACACGATTTTCTGTCGATCCATATCTCTTTATAAGTGTTTAGGCCTGTATGTGTGCATGCGTCAGTGTGTATTCATTCTAATAAACACAGACATAAAAACACACACACACACACAAACACACATCAATATATACAGAAATATATATCTATACTCCGGAATATAATTGGGATAGTTCAACGTGACCGAACAGAAAATAAGATATTATTATTTTTATTATTATTATTATTATTATTATTATTATTATTACATCGAGATCAACGGTCACGTTGAACTATCCCAATTATAATCCGGAGTGTAACAGTCGGAGATCTATTATCGTGACGTAACTTTATCGACGTTATTTAATTTTTTTTTCTCTCTCAGCGATACAGTGTATTAAATAATGATGTTACGTAACTACTTATTATGTTAATTAGCAGACTGTTACGTAATTGTTTGTCTGCACAGAAGAATAGGTATTTCTGGAAATCTGTCCGACTCTGAATACTTTTTTTGTTTTTTTTGTTTGTTTGTTTCCTGGTAAACGTGTTTTCGCACATTTCTGAATTTCGTATGTGACTTGGTTGTTCAAAAATGGATACAGTTACGTAAGAGATGTGTTTTCGCACATAACTCAATATCGTTTTTAATTTTTGATTATTATTATTATTATTATTATTTCTTCTTCTTCTTCTTCTTCTTCTTCTTCTTCTTCTTCTTTTTTTTTTTTTTTTTTTAAAAACATTATTATGACGAATAGAATTTCGTTGCCAACGTGATTACGAACCTAACTAAAATTTCGATTTTTTTTCCAGAACGGGCATTTTAACAGACAGAATATCGTTACTGCTTTGTTTTCTTTCATTTATTGGATATGTTCACCAAAGCGCTTGGAATTTTCGTCAAACGTGTTTCTCGCACATCACTCAATATCGTTCGTTATTCGTCGTTGTTATTAAAACGGGAGTCACGAGTTCCTAACGGAACGTGTTTTCGCGCCTCACCCATTTTCGTTGTTCGGTACATATTAATAAAACGGGATGTAATCTCGTAACGATCAACCCGTTTTTCGCGCACGTGATTCCACTTCATTAGGTCTGTTCTGACGCATCTGTTCTGACGGGGAATGCGGTTTTTAGTGAGTGATCTCCGCGAAAACTAAAATCCCTGTCTCCTCCACTTCACCACTTCATCGGCTGCGACGTTAATGTGAACGTTTTAACGCTCGTGATCGGTGTATCTGCAACGTTACGACGACAACCACCGCGTGTCCCTCGCCGCACGTTGATGAATTAATGCTATTAACTTGTTACACTCTGTAAGCCACAGCTTGACGTGACGGCACGACGTGTGCGACGTCGTGTTAACGAGCGACCTTAGCGTCGTCCAGTCAGCTAAGCTGTTGTTGTCGTCGTCGTCGTTGTTGTTGTTGTAGTAGTAGCAGCTGTGGACTTCTCCGCTTTTCTTAATCTGACGGATGTGTTTCGTGCCACTACGTTTAACGACGTGTACGATGTTGTTGGGTTTTTGTTTTTTTTAATTATGGGTATGTGTTTGTGACGACGTCGTCTCTACGTCAACAGTGTTTCAGAAACTGTTTTATACACGCACTTACAACGGTACTGGATTATTCTGTTTGTGTTTCTCTTACTAGCGTTTCTTCTACTTTTACAACTACTACTACAATTACTGCTACTACTACCGCTACTACTGCTACGACCATTATTGCTACTACCAGTGCCATTATTATTATTATTATTATAACTACCACTACTGTATTAAAATAACTACTAGCACAACTGCAACTAGAAATACTATTACTACTACTAATAATACTGAAAATAGTAATAATGATTGACTGAAAACAACATTTGATATCATGATTCTGTAAGCAGTTGAACAAAATCGTACTGAGTGTTATTTTATTTTTATTTAAATAATAATAATAATAATAATAATAATAATAATAATAATAATAATAATAATAATCATCAAAATTGTCGTCTGCCAATAAGAGCATCGTCTTGACGAATTTGGTCAAATTATTTCGCTGAATCGCTAACATGTTACGCGGAAATAGACTGACACCAAACAAAGTGACATAAGTAAGCAGACGATGCCAATTCTGACTTCCAGTCCTTGAAAAAAAAAAAAAAAAAACCACTTTATTTTGTAGAAAGACGAAAAAGATCAGTCATGCTGACAATAAAAAGCGATGTTGTTATTTTTTTTCATATCGGAATTACAGTGGGACGTAATCGTCAGTGATTTATTTACAAAATAGCTGCACGTGCACGGTAAGTTACCATGGAGACCACAGATATGTGACATGGTTTGCCTGGATTTTCTTCTTCTTTCTTCTTTTCTTCAGTATAAGGTTTAATTCAGTAAGAGGTTTTTTTACGTTTTATTTATTTATTATTATTTTTTTATTTTTATTATCTTGTGTTGTTCTTCTTTTTGTATTATTAAATTCATATATATATATATATGTATAGATAGATAGATAGATAGATAGATATAAGATTTAGACATACATACAAATATACATATACATGCACACATATTTGTATTATTACATATTCGCCAAGAGAAATAATTTATAATATATATATATATATATATATATATTTTCATTCGGTCGTCTTTAATTTCAAAGTTCATTTTATAAATAACTGTTTATCAAATTGCATTTCCGTGGTAACGTTTTATAATGTATTAATATTTTAAAGTCTTATATTACCTTATTAGTAGAGAATATGTACGCGAAATCAAAAATTAGTATAATTTTCCTGAGGCACATGATACATATGTTATTTCGTTGGTTGGCAGGATATTCCTGTTGGCATTTGTCATATCTTGTAAGCGAGAGAGAGAGAGAGAGAGAGAGAGAGAGAGAGAGAGAGAGAGAGAGAGAGAGAGAGAGAGAGAGAGAGAGAGAGAGAGAGAGAGAGAGAGAGATATTTGTTATCGTTATATGGCTCTAGATTTATCTGCGTTCTTTTTTTTTATGGTTTTTTGTTGCGAAGTTAATGCAAATATTATTATTATATTTTTACTTTCAGTCGTTGTGATATTGTTATCTATCTATTATAAATCAATTTACAGGCTGCAGCTATCATTTTTATATTTCTTAATTATTAAATTACAGGAAGACTTCAGGGATTATTATAGCATGATTAGTATTTTTGTAATATGAAAATTTAGAAATATTTCACGTTTGCAGAATCAATATCACCCCCATCAAATACTTAAACACAAACGTAAATTATGTAACGCTATTTATCATTTTCGTTAAAGTTTTTTTTTTTCTTTTCTTCCATTGCTCTATTACATCACAGATGCCATCGCAATCGAATCCGACCCGGAATTAAAACGTAACAATTAAAAAATATGTAACCGTTGCCATAGCGACGCGTAATGCAGCTGGCACGAGCGCCAAGAGGTTTGATCCGAGCAATAGAGTGTTGACACGTCATCAATTATTAAACTGTTACACATTGTTCTCGTTTGCTCTATTGATTTATGCGTGCGACCAAGCAATATATCAGTATAATTTCCAGATGCGACGCGACTAGAAAAAAAAAAAAAAAGAAGAAGAAGAAGAAGAAAAAAAAAAAAAAAAAGCAGAAGAAAAAGCGACAGCAGTAATTAACGCTAAATAAGGTTACTCAAAAAAAAAAAAAAAGCTGTCAGTTTGTAAAGTGCTCATTCTTTCATGCACGCACGAATTTTTGCTCGTTAAAATATTAAC
>CM022674.1:1753241-1798241 GCA_012295275.1 Chrysomallon squamiferum | reverse complement strand
TTTCAGACAGACAGGAAAATTAATAAACATTTTTGCCTAATTTAATCTTCTAATATATATTATACAAAAAAATTATTGTCACTGTCGATATGGTATTATTTTATTAATGTTTTTATTACTAATGTTTTATTTATTTTACAGTTCATATGTTTTTATTGTCATCATTATGGTTTTCATCATCAGCATATTATTATTATCGTTGTTATTCTTATTGCAGTTGTAATGTTATTATTATTATTATTATTGTTGTTGTTGTTGTTGAGGTAGTTGTCGTCAATGTTGTCTGGAACGGGCACATGTCTGAAGGCGCACATTAGTGGTTTGGAAAAATTAGAGGCAACGGTGGTAATCATCAATCATCAATCATCATCATCATCATCATCGTCATCATCATCAACGCCGTTGTTGCTTTTCTTTTCTCGTGGAAATTCTTCGAAGCCGTAATTACTCTATTAGAGGAAATTAGGCGAAGATCATCGTGTTTATGGCGGTCTAAATTGTGGAAATTAATAACTCGATAAACTGGTGATTATTGCGTTGTTGAAACTAGGAGCGAGTTGCAGTTCGTTGTTAGAGTACTTTCTCGTAGTTTAAGCGATTTTCTCAATTTCACGTTCCAGAAAGTGCTCCGCGTAATCCGTGATTTTCTGCCCGATATTAACAATAACAACAGCGACGGTAACAACTAAAAATAACAACAACAACAACAACAACAACAAAAATAACAACAACAACAGCAGCAACAACAACAATAATAATAATAACAACAATAATCAATAATAATAATAATAATAATAATAATAATAATAATAATAATAATAATAATAATAATAACCACTGCAGTAACAACAATAAAATAATAACAAAAACAAGAATAGCGAAAACAATAAGAACAGCCGCCTTAATAATGAAACAAAAATAATAACAATGACAACTGAACTAATAACAAGAACAATAGCAATACAGTAGTAACAACAGCAACAACAACAACAACAACAACAACAACAATGACGACATTAACAACAGCAAAAGCATGATAATAAAATGACAGCATCAGGAACAATCCAGCGTTTGTTATCAACAAACAGGTCACGATAATGTTAACAACAACAACAGCAACAATAACAACAATGAAATGAAATAAAAGCTGAACTCCGAAAGCTCACAATTCTGTGACTAACAGATGTGAATATTGATACGCACAGAAATACCATTAGGCGTTCATTTATTTCACTGGCCTAGCGTTTAACGGCGAAAACAGAAATGTCATTTACTGTTTGTGGAAATATAAAACAATAAAACAAAAACAAAAAAAAAAAAAATAAAAAAATAACTAAACTGAAAAGCAATCATTTATATATACGCAAATATTACTGAATTCGTTAAATATCTGAATAAACAAATAATTTTAAGAAAGAAAAAAAAAAGATAATAATAATAATAATAATAATAATAAAAAGAAATAAATTTATATTCAGATATATTTTATTATATTTATGAAATATTAAAATTAAACAATAAATGAAAGAATGAATGAATGAATAAATAAATAAATAAATTAATAAATAATACATAAACAAATACGAAGGTAGAGAAACAGAAAGGAAAAAAGACAGTTAAATAGGTAGCTAGATAGATAAATAAATAAAAAAGAAAAACAAACAAACAAACAAATAAATAAATAAACAAATAAATAAATAAATAAATAACACGAACCAACAAAACAAATCAATAAATTTAAACACTGAAGAAAAAAAAAAAAATGTACGAATAAACCCGTGGACTTTTTAATTAAAAAAAAAACAAATATGTGCTAACTGTATTAATTAGTTGTTTTTTTAAGTACATTATTAATGTGTACATGTGACAAACATCGTCTTTTAAAACACTCACAGCTGTCACAGTAGTACGTTTTGCAAACTCCTAATGCACTGTAAAGAAACGAATAATAACAGAAATAACTGCAAACTAGACAGATCACGTTAAGTAAAGTATACAAACAGAACGTTATGTAGCAACAGTGTGCAGTATGCGAGTATTTCTTTATTTAGTTGTCTATTTGTTGTTGTTGTTGTTGCTGTTGTTGTTGTTGATGATGATGCTTGTTGTTAGTTGTTTTTAATGGTTGTTGTATTTCGACTGCTATTAGTACTATTACTATTATTATTATTATTATTATTAATATTATTATTATCATCATCATCATCATCATCATCATCGTCATCGTTATTATTTTTACCACAACTATTACTACTACTACTTTTGTTGTTATTATTATTATTAATATTATTATTATCATCATCATCATCATCATCATCGTTATTATTTTTACCACAACTATTACTAGTACTACTTTTGTTGTTGTTATTATTATTATTATTACTATTGTTATTATTGTTACTGTTGTTGCACTAATTAATACAAGTACTACTACTATTACTATACTATTACCACCATCACTACTACTATCACTACTACTACTACTACTACTACTAATACTAATACTAATGTTACTATAGTAATACACCATCACTACTACTATCACTACTACTGCTACTCCTACTGCTACTCCTGCTTCCCAGTACCCAGTAAAATGAAAAGGGGTGGGCGGTAGGGATGGGGGAAAGGAGCTCCTGGAAACTGTACATAAAAAGGACCAGACCCGAGCCAACACATTTTTTTTTTTTTTTTTTTTTTTTTTTTTTTTTTTTTTTTTACTTTTTTTTTAAGTTTTATTTTCTTAACAGACGTTTATTTTTTTATTATTATTATTATTATTTTTTTTTTTTCTTTTGCTAGTCTAACTAACATCTACCAGAGATATTCCAACTCTTTGTTACCGCTTTTTTTTTGTTGTTGTTTTCTTTTTTTTCGTTTGCTAGTCTAACTAACATATACCAGAGATATTCCAGCTCTTTGGTCCCGCTTCTTTTTTTTTTTGGCTAACGGCGGTCCCAGACCTCCGTCCACCGTCCCCCAAGGGATCCCACCTGTCTGCCAATGCCAAGTACCATTGTTATTATCGTTATCATTATATCTACTGGTGTCTGTGCATAATACTCCCAGTGAACGACCGAACGAGAGCGCGCGGTTTTGTAAAAGTATTGAGTTTATGTCACAATGGTGTTCAGTGTACGGTGTGACAGAACACACGTGTAAGTATGGTGTGACGCACACGAGGCGTGACGACACGAGCTTGTTGAATCGTTACTGCATCACTGTTAGGTAGGTAGGTGGTGAAAATGATACGTGTGTGCTTCTGTGTATGTTCATTGATGGGTTATGTATGTATGTGTGGGTGTTTTGTGTGTGTGTGTGTGTGTGTGTGAGAGAGAGAGAGAGAGAGAGAGAGAGAGAGAGAGAGAGAGAGAGAGAGAGAGAGAGAGAGAGAGAGAGAGAGAGAGAGATAAATAGTGTATGTGTATCTATCGATCCATATAAAATAATATATATATATATATATATATATATATTATGTCTGTATGTATGTATGAATGTGTGTATGTATATATATATATATACACACACACACACAAAAGTCGCATTTCCTGAGAGAGATAATATATCGATCCATCCATCCATCCTACCATACATACAAACATACATACATACACACACACACACACACATACATACACACATCTGTGGATTTCATAACTGTACACACAAATTAAATATTAATCCGTATATTTTTTTTTTATCACGAAATAGCTGCCAGTTACCGCAGTTGTGTTGTTTCTGGGAATTTTACGTGTGACTCGTAATTCAGTTATAGGAGGCGGTTCTAACGATGATTCATTCACACACACACACACACACACACACACACACACACACACACACACAGAGAGAGAGAGAGAGACAGAGTCACACTCTGTAGGGTTAGAATTACTCTTTATTGCCACGTAATGTCAGCTGGTTAACGATAACAAAAGAGGAGCGACGTATTACAATTTGTATACTTTCTCTTCCTGCAGGTGAACGAGTTTAGTTCGCGCCCGGAATCGATCGCGGCGCCATATGGCCTGACCCACCTCTACGTCGCTGCGAACAGTTCCCGCTCATTGGGCAACGTCGTCAGACGGCGGAGCGTACTATGGCGGGGAGAGGAAACGCCAACGAGAAGAGAGGTCGAATCAAAGACCGCGACGCGGCGCAAAACACCGGCCGACATTTCCTGTCTCCCGACAACCCCCAGAATGAGGCGAGCACGGGACTGCACGCGCTGCACGCGCAGAGCTCCACCGAGACGAGCGGGCTCGGGGAGACGATGACCTCGGGGGGGTTCTCTTCTCAGGAAAGCGTCAGCAGCATCCAGGGTACTACGACTACTACGACTACGACGAGAGTGCGGGACCGCGGCGGGTACAGCATCAGTCCGGAAGAGGCACGCGCGGCACGTGACCGGATCAAACCGAGTCTGCGCGACAGGACGAACGGCACGGCTTCGGGCATGAAGTCGGATCAGAAGAAACAAGGGGACGCGACCCACTACCACCACAACCACAACCACAACAACAACCACAATAATCACAAACATGGCGGAGGCGATAACTACGAGCAGTTCTTCAGCCGCGACAGGCGGGAGTCGCTGTCGTTGCCGCCGTGCGTGGTGGGCCTCCACGTCGACAGCATCGACGACGAGTGGGACAAACGCAGCTACGAGGAGTGGGAGAAGCACAGCAACAAGAGCCGGCGAAACTCGGCGCGGTCGTCGCAGGGCGGGTCGCTGAAGTCGAAGACGTCGCGGGGCTCGAAGTTCTTCGGCATGACGACGGAGTCGGCGTGGATGAGGTGGTCGCGGGAGCGGAGGGCGTCGTACCAGCGTCGTCTGGAGCTGCTGGAGAAAGGGGAGAAGGACAAACAGAGGACGTCGACGCCAGTGAAGAAGGCGCGGCAGGAGGGGCTGAAGTTCGTGCACCCGGATCTGGAGGCGAAGTACCTCTCCGAGGACGACATCAACGAACTACGACGGCACCAGCAGGAGCAGTTCAGAACGTACAAGGTTATCGAGAAGGGGAAAAAACGCCACAAGGACCCTTTCAAGTCCGAGGTGAAGCTGACCCTCAACCAGTGGCACGTGCTCAACGACTACTGGGACCACGACATCTTCGTGCGCGTGCGGTGGTTGGGGCTGTTTCTCAACCTCCTCGCCGTCGTCTTTCTACTCGTCAGTCTCACGAACGCGCACTGGCTCACGTACCAGACCGTAGGTAAGTCCCTTTTTTTTCTTCTTTTTTTGTGCTATTTTCATTACGTCACGGCCATTGATGACGTTATCGTTATTTATTACGTAGCGGCGGTAACTAAGGTATCGTCATCGTCATTTAGACTGTACTGTAAATGTTGTGGTGTTTTTTTTTGGTGTTTTTTTTTTTTTTTTTTTTTTTTATGTTCCAGAACATTTTACAACCCAACTGCCATTAATCTGAATTACTGAACATATTAACCCCCCACCCCCCGACATTAAACAGAAAATTATTCTGTTTCATAGTTCAGACGACCACGATTTTTCTACGTTACATGCTAGTGCGATTCATAACGATGAGAGTTTTTAGACGAGTGCATTAGGTTGATATACGCCTACTGTTGCAATAATTGTTAGTTTGATACGCGTTTCAGTCGCACTTAAAAAGAAACAGTAATTTACTCAGAATTTATAATTTTAACGGATATATATATTATTTTTCTTTCCATGACAGTATTTGTTAAAATTCTGATAATAGCAATTTGCTAGTTAATCGGTAGTTTATCTCTAACATGTTTACTCATGTAATAATATTCATTATTTGCCAGAGTTATTAATTTAATTGTTTAAAGCCTGTTTGTGTACAGAACTCGCTGTTTGAGACTATCCTCTGCAATTTAATTATATATTATTACAAAATTCTTATACTCAGACTTCAGTGTCTTTAAAAGTTTATGTATGTGTAGCTATATATGTATGTATATATGTATACTTGTATGTATGTATGTATGTATGTATTATGTATGTATGAATGTATGTACGTATGTATGTATGTTTGTATGTATGTGTATGTATCTATATATATATGCAAGTATCTAGTTATGTATTTATGTACGTAGGTATCTATATGTACGTATCTATATGTATGTATGTATATATGTGTGTATATGTGTGCGTCTGTATTTATGTATATATACATGGACGTACGTATGTATGTGTGAAATTCTCTATCTTATGTATATATGTATGCATATAAGTGAGTTCGTTTATGTACATTTTTAAACACATTTACATATACCAAAACACACACGATCACAAACACACGCATACGACACACATACACATACATTCACAGAATACACAAATACCTGTATACATATATATATATATATATATATTATACATACACAATATATATATCACATACGTAACAAATACTTACAATTCTGTCACACGGTATCCATCTAACTCTTAAAACATTTTGGTCTCATATAATATTTTACCACCGTATAATAAATGACATTACAGCAGCTTACTGTAAATTTCTTATCATCAGCATTCTCCAGTGCCTCTCTCTCTCTCTCTCTCTCTCTCTCTCTCTCTCTCTCTCTCTCTCTCTCTCTCTCTCTCTCTCTCTCTCTCTCTCTCTCTCTCTCTCTCTCTCTCTCCCTCTCTCTCTCTCTCTCTCTCTCTCTCTCTCTCTCTCTCTCTCTTCCCTCTCGCATGTTAAACGCTGTGCCAAATATTACACGCAATTATCTAAATTACACAAAACTACCAGGCGAGGAGGAGTTCCCGGTAAACGCCGCTGACACACACGGGAATGAATTTCTTTCCACACAAACGTCTGACAGATGGCCGTCTCCAGGGGTGTCTGATCCACGAGTCGTTCTCGTTGCCAAGGAAGAACAGCCGATGACGTCATTATCCCTGGAACGTGCAGTAGGCGGTGTGTCATGAGAGTGAAGCAATGGTGATGATGACCGTGGTGATGACGATGATGATGATGGTGATGATGACGATGATAATGATAAAATGACGTTGATGATGATGATAATATTGGACATCATCATGTATGACGTCATCGAGCTATATGTTTATTCTTCAACTACTACCACTGCTGTTGCTACTACTATTATTACTACTACTGCTACTACTTCTACTACTACTACTACTACTACTACTACTACTACTACTAATAATAATAATAATAATAAGAAGAAGAAGAAGAAGAAGAAGAAGAAGTTGTTGTTACGTCATCATCACAAAACAACAATATCAAAAGTTCATTAAACCTTTTTTACCAGATTAACAACGTTTGATGATAATTTCACAGTCAACATGCAAATTCATCAGCCATAAATTTTAATTCCTTAATTTTGTTTAATCCTTTTAATAATAAATTACAACGCGAAACTCTGACAGTCATTTTTGTGTTGAGCTACTTCGACGCAATACGCTTTAATATTTATGACAACTCGCATTTGGTTTGTATTGTACGGAAAGCAGTAACAATCGATAGAAAGTCTGCATGACTCAAGCTTCACAGGCGTGAACAGATGGAACAAATTAAAGTCATAACGTTTTCAAAACTTTATTTATTTTGTTATTGTTATACACCTCTTATTGAAACAGATCAATAGACGATACGATTCTTGAAAAACCATAAGACGTTTGTGTCTACGCGCGGTTTGTACGTACAGAAAAGCGTGCGTGCGTGCGTGCATGAAAATAATACGTGAATATTATGAGCACGTGTCATCAGGTATGCAAATACAATCCGGTTTAAAAAAAAAAAAAAAAAAAAATTTTGTTTTTAAATTTTTAAAAACTGACTACGGCTAAATATTCACGTCACCACGACAACCGAGCCATGACAAGTGAATATGTATGCAAACAGCTTTTAATGACACAAAGGGCTGACATTTAAAATGTCCCACAAAACCATTTGTCATGTTGGTATTATATACACAGTCGTGTTCATTCACTTCTCGGTATCGATTAGAAAATATATTATAGAGGTTTTTTTTTTTTGTTTTTTTTTTGTGTTTTTGTGATTTCTTATTTTTGAAAATGTATCTATCTATAATCTATTTATCTAATCTATCTCTCTATCGATCTCTCTCTCTAGCTTTTTATCTCATTATCAATCTCTTTGTTTGTTTGTCTGCCTGTCTATCTCTCGATCCATATCTGTATGTCTGTCTGCCTGTCTGTCAGTGTATCTTTCTGTCTATCTACCAGTCTAATTTATCTGTCTGTCTTCTATCTATCCGTCTGTCTGTCTCTCTGTCTGTCTGTCTCTCTGTCTGTGTGTCTAATCTGACTGTATGTCGTTTGTCTATCTATCTATAGATAGATAGACTCTTGTACCTCAGAGGTGAAGCCCGGGACCAACTCCTTGACTGTAAGCCCCAAAGATTCAAGTGTAAGGCCAGAAATATTATGTGAAAGGAAGATATTTTGAATATGTAAACACAGGATGAAACAAAATAAACACTTTATTCGATTTAAATTAAAATCAACCAATTTATTAAGTTCTTTCTCTGACTGGATGCCCCCCCCCCTTATTTGATGCACGGGGACACCGCCCTTTCGCTCCCCCACTCCCTCTGCAAGGCACTGGTGTACCATTATAGAATACAAACTACGACATACGCTATTACTTAGATACCGGTTGTCTGAAGTTTTATGTGCAAGTTTTTATATCACTCAGGAGCGCATTATATTTCACTTCTTGTTCGGTTAAGGTTCGAAAATACGGGCATGATTTGTATTACCAATGTAAAATAAATAATAAAATAATAGTATATAAATCGGAGAATTATAAAAAAAAAAACGCGCCATAAAAAAATGCTGAGTCCACTTTCTGAAGGAATGTATTCGTAAACATACATACATACATGCATACACACATATACAAGTACACATATGCATACATATACATACACACATAAATACTGACGCACACAGACACATATATAATATACATATACAAATAAGCACGCACAAATTTACATTAAATCAGGGAGAGAGAGCGAGAATGAAAGAAACAGAATGATAGAGAGATAGAGAGAGAGAGAGAGAGAGAGAGAGAGAGAGAGAGAGAGAGAGAGAGAGAGAGAGAGAGAGAGAGAGAATATAATGAAAAAAACAGAATGATAGAGATACAAGAGAGAGAGAGAGAGAGAGAGAGAGAGAGAGAGAGAGAGAGAGAGAGAGAGAGAGAGAGAGATAATATAATGAAAGAAACAGAATGATAGAGAGACAGAGAAAGAGAGAGAGATAATATAATGAAAGAAACAGAATGATAGAGAGACAGAGAAAGAGAGAGAGAGAAAGTGATAATAAAATCAAAGAAACAGAATGATAGAGAGAGAGAGAGAGAGAGAGAGAGAGAGAGAGAGAGAGAGAGAGAGAGAGAGAGAGATATAATGAAAGAAACAGAATGATAGAGAGACAGAGAAAGAGAGAGTGATAATATAATGAAAGAAACAGAATGATAGAGATACAAAGAGAGAGAGAGAGAGAGAGAGAGAGAGAGAGAGAGAGAGAGAGAGAGAGAGAGAGAGCGTGGTAGGGAGACACGAATATATTCTCCTCTGTTATATTTATTATTTCTATTCAAGACAGAACACAAACAAACACAATATCGTTATAAATAAAGTACTTTAGATAAGTGTCAAATCTAATTATAGTCTACGAGTTTAAAATTAATCATTTCAAGAAGACATTTCAAAAATAAAAAATTAAACAATGCTCTTTTTTTTTCCTCATTAAGTTTCAAGATTTATATAACAAGCTATTTTATTCTTTGTAAATTTTTTTAGGTTTAATAGATATTAGAAATGGATATTTCTTTTCTTTTTAATTTAAAATTTGTAGATTTATGAGTAACTCCCAAAGAAAAAGAATACAACAGACAAACAATCCCCCACCAACAAAAAGAACAAAATCATTTATTTTTATTTTATTTATTTTATTTTTAATATTATATTTTTTATTTTACTAAAAGTTTATTTTAAAATCTGTTCCCTTGTTACAGTTATGCGTTAGATAAAAAATAAATAAATAAATAAATAAATAATAATAATAATAATAATAATAATAATAATAATAATAATAAAAATGTTTGCTTTGTTTTGTTAGGTTTTGTTTCCTTTTTTAATTTTTTTTTTTTTTATTGTTTAATTTTAGAGATTTAAGAATTCACACATTCTATCAAACTAGATTTTTCAACCGAAAATTCCTGAACTCACTGATAAAAAAAAAAAAAACACTTATCAGCTAAGATCATATGTCAGTTTGAAAGTAAACTAAAAACCAAATTATATATTTAAAAAAACAAACAAACAAACAAACAAAAAACTCGATTAATTATTCCCTACGTCAGAGACAACGAAACCGCCCACATAAAAAAAAAAAAAAAAAAAAAAGGGCCGTGTCCCAAGTTAATAATAAACTTTATTTATCTTTTATTATTCGTCCAAAGAGTTATTATTCGTGAACCGCAGAGAGAGAAATTGTTCTATCACGTACATGCGTACAACAATGGAGGTAAGCAGTTTATGCTTATTGCTTCTCCACATTTACATATAGATTGAAAAAGCCAAGAGGAGGCGCTGTTGTTATTTCAAACAGCGAAACGACGAGCTCAACAGAAACTTTTCCCACATAAACCACACCGCTGTTCTTATTTACTTTCCCGTGGTTTTATCTACGGTTGATTCTGGGTGATCGTGCTGCGAAGAGTAAAAGAGGAGATGGTGATCTCTGTTGGTGATTAAAAAAAGTAGCTGAGAATGGATATGAGAGAATGATTGATGAAATTGTTGATTACTCCGCGTGTGTTTTGTTTGAAAAGCGTGACGTTAAGAACCGGAATAGATTCTCTGTCTCTCTCTCTCTCTCGTTCTCTCTCTCTCTCTCTCTCTCTCTCTCTCTCTCTCTCTCTCTCTCTCTCTCTCTCTCTCTCTCTCTCTCTCTCTCTCTCTCTCTCTCTCTCTCTCACACACACACACACACACAGAGATATATTAATGTATGTTGCTAAAACCAACATCCCGGATATAATGTGCAACCATATCTCTAATTTGAATAATTAATTGCTTTGTGAAGATATTATAATTACAAATGACGAAATGTTTTCACTCTTGACAAATCATTAACAAAAGAAAATTATCTGACAGCAGTGCATGTACAAAATAAATTAAAAAAAATCTATCGTGAATTTCAATCGCATTAATTACGACATAAAATTCAGTCGACGTGTTTTTTGATTTCTTTAAACACGCACACACATACATTTTTAATTCTTGGTTTTATTGTTGTTGTTTTTGTTGTCGTTATTGTTATTGTTATTGTTATTATTGTTATTTATTATTATTATTAATGTTATTTTTATATTTTGTATTATTATCGTTATTATTATTGTTATTGTTTTTGTTGTCGTTATTGTTATTATTATTTTATTATTATTATTATTAATTTTATTTTTATATTTTGTATTATTATCGTTATTATTACTGTTGTTCTTATACAGTTATTGTTGCTGATGCTGTTGTTGTTATTGTTGTTGTTGTTGTTGTTGTTGTTGTTGTTCGTCTTCTTCTTCATCTTCATTATTGTTTAAATACTGCAATTTTTACGTGTCACCTAGTACAATTTTTTTTTTTTTTTTTTATAATATGTAGAAATTATTTTTGTTTTATTCCTAATTTTTTAATTTTACAAAAAAAAAAAAAAAAAAACCCACAAAACATTTTCACATTTTACTTTTTCTATTGCTCTGCTACACCGAAATTATCCTTCAATTAAAATTGGTTCCGTTCTAACTGTTTCGAATCTCGAGCAAAACACGTTGTGAATTATTTATTTACGAAATACCCGCTGCTTCCATTTCCTCGGCGTCCCTGCATCGTCCTCACAGCGAACTCAAACATCAGAAAAACAACAGCTAGCCCCAAATCTCTGACGTACGTTATGACGTCATCGCGCGTTCACTTCCGGTTCGGGTCTGGAAATCGTTGCGCCAGCTCGTCACCCGCTTGGTCTCTGTGCCTTGTCACGTGGTTTATCTTGTCCCGATTATTACGTTACCGTAGTAACGATGACGTAATAATAAGAGTACCGTTAATTGCCTGATAATGTTGTGTTACCGGCGTAAAACCTGTTACCGCTATTAGCATGTAATTATATAGATAATGTTAATTTTTTTTTTTTTTTTTTTTTTTATATATACAGACGCGGTTTAGATGAGGTTTAATTGATGGTGTGTAATTATATCGTCATTACCGTAATAACCATAATGACGAAGAAATGGATTTCTTCACTTTATTTGTATTTAATAACTGGCATTTCTTTTTTTTTTTTTTTTTTTTTTTTTTTTTTTTTTTTTTTTATTTTTTAAAAAAACATTTTCGTTCTTTCTTTCGCTTTTTACTGGTTCCTGTGCGTTCGTTTAGTTGTCTACACATTATTTCATTCGATCGTCCATTTACTGACTTATCCTTTGCGTCTGATATTTTGTTTTTAATTATTATATACGGCTGCTATTTTGACAAGACGTAAGAAGTAACTACCATTTCTATATAATGTAATGTTTAATCCTCAGTAAATAGGCGTTCTTTGAAATATCTCATACACAAACAATAACAATAACTCTGTTACTACTACTTCTACTACTACTACTACTACTTACTACTACTACTACTACTACTAATAATAATACTACTAATAATAATAATAATAATAAACGCATACTCAAAATATGCAACCAAACACAGACTTGTTATAAAAAATTTTAGTCCAGTTGTAATTTATTTTCTAATCACAATTTATTTTCCTTTCGAAAATCGTAATTATACAGTTGATATTATGGATTAATTTATTTTCAATTATTTCTTTAACATACAAGACTAAATACTCGTCTTTGCACACAAACCAAATAGTATTTTATACGCACGCACGCACGCACACACACAAAATACGAAACAAACAAACACATAACCACACAGAGATACCCTTCACTCATAACCCACACTCACCTATTCCCCAACACTCAAAGCTACACTAAAAAAAAAATATATATATATTTAGAATTTCGATTCAAGTAGCATTGCCACATATATATATAAAAAAAATATAAAAAAAAAAAAAAATATATATATTCTACTAATTTTACTTATTCATACACGACAGCTCAATAAGCATGATATATGAAGATTATAACACTATATTTATTTACTTATTTATGCCCCGGCAGCCAGTAAGTAAGTAAGTATATAATCAGGTTTATCCTGCGTTTTTATTTATTTATATACGGTAGACGGCAAGCCGTGTATCGTCACAATTATTTCAACGCCATATTTACATGGAGGTTATTGATATATTTCTCGAATAGAAGATCTCGGTAATAAGAGACCGAACGAATGACTGTCTTGGGATGTTCAGCTGCATGAATAATTAATTAGTAAAACCGCCAGGGATCACGTGGCTTAGGTATATCGTGTTAGCATGAGACGTAACCCAGCAAATCCAATCACACTTATAACGTAATTAACATAATTTATGCGCTTTCTTAGCGCTAATCGTAATTAACATTACTGACGATGTTTGTAATGCCATTAAAACAAGTCATGTGGTCGCTTGTAGTTAATCTTAATTAACACACACACGGACACAGACACAGACATATATGTATGTATGCATATGTTTGTAGTAGTTTAATTAATTTACGTATGTATGTAAACTGTGCTGATTATGATTAGCTGTAAGCTACAACATTCTACATAATTTTTTATTTTTAGAAACTGTTTATAAAATCATTTAAGCAGTATCTTGGAGCCGATCATAATTAACATAATTTATATAGCTTGAACATGGCGATATTTATAATGTTATTAACATAATTTATGCACTGTCTAAGACCCAGTCATAGTTAAAATAATTTATGTTGTTTATTAGAAACCGTCAACACATTAATACAACTAACGTAATGAATGTAGTTTCTAACACGTTTTACAGGCTGTCAAAAAAATCTTGAAACGGGATATATTTTACGATCTAATTATCATAATTTATGGGATAATATATGCATGGTCATGTCGATTATGTCAGCAATGTGTCATTTTAATAACGTTAGTAGTGATACTGCGTATTCAAGTGATAATGCATGTGTTTATTCACGTTTGTTGATATAACAAAATTAATGTGTATTTATCTTTGAGTCTGTGCATGTGTGCAAACAGATGTAGGTACGTAAATGTGTATTTGTTTATGTATAAATAACACGGAGAGGTAGGTACAGAGGCACTAAGAGAATCGGAGAGAGAGAGAGAGAGAGAGAGAGAGAGAGAGAGAGAGAGAGAGAGAGAGAGAGAGAGAGAGAGAGAGAGAGAGAGAGAGAGAGAGAGAGAGAGAGAGAGAGAGAGAGAGAGAGAGAGAGAGAGAGAGAGAGAGAGAGAGAGAGAGAGAGAGAGAGAGAGAGAGAGAGAGAGATAAAGATCGAGAGAGAGAACAGAGAGATAAAGATCGAGAGAGAGAGAAAAGAGAGATAAAGACCGACAGAGAGAGAGAGAGAGAGAGAGAGAGAGAGAGAGAGAGAGAGAGAGAGAGAGAGAGAGAGAGAGAGAGAGAGAGAGAGAGAGAGAGAGAGAGAGAGAGAGAGAGAGAGAGAGAGAGAGAGAGAGAGAGAGAGAGAGAGAGAGAGAGAGAGAGAGAGAGAGAGAAGAGAGAGAAAAGAGAGATAAAGATCGAGAGAGAGAGAGAGAGAGAGAGAGAGAGAGAGAGAGAGAGAACAAAGAGAGATAAAGATCGAGAGAGAGAAAGAGAGATAAAGATAGAGAGAGAGAGAGAGAAGTGAGAGAAAAGAGAGATAAAGATCGAGAGCGAGAGAGAGCGAGAGAGAGAGAGAAGAGAGAGAAAAGAGAGATAAAGATCGAGAGAGAGAAAGAGAGAGAGAGAGAGAGAAAAGAGAGATAAAGATCGAGAGAGAGAGAGAAAGAGAGAGAGAGAAAAGAGAGAGAAAGAGAGATAAAGATCGAGAGAGAGAGACAAGAGAGAGAGAGAGAAGAGAGAGAAAAGAGAGATAAAGATCGAGAGAGAGAGAGAGAGAGAGAGAGAGAGAGAGAGAGAGAGAGAGAGAAGAGAGAGAGAGAGAGAGAGAGAGAGAGAGAGAGAGAGAGAGAGAGAGAGAGAGAGAGAGAGAGAGAGAGAGAGAGAAGAGAGAGAGAGAGAGAGAGAGAGAGAGAGAGAGAGAGAGAGAGAGAGAGAGAGAGAGAGAGAGAGAGAGAGAGAGAGAAAAGAGAGAGAGAGAGAGAGAGAGAAAAGAGAGAGAAAGAAAGAGAGACAGAGAGAGAGAGAGAGAGACAGAGAGAGAGAGAGAGAGAGAGAGAGAGAGAGAGAGAGAGAGAGAGAGAGAGAGAAAAGAGAGAGAGAGAGAGAGAGAGAGAGAGAGAGAGAGAGAGAGAGAGAGAGAGAGAGAGAGAGAGAGAGAGAGAGAGAGAGAGAGAGAGAGAGAGAGAGAGAGAGAGAGAGAGAGAGAGAGAGAGAGAGAGAGAGAGAGAGATAAAGAAAGAGAGAGAGGTTTATATAGTTAAACGTCTCTGACACGATACATTAATTACAGAAATTCCTCTCGACATTATTTCGTCATTCGATAACAAACCGCAAATAAATAATAAACCTACTGACAGAAATAATGTAGTGCGTATCAGATAATTATTTCCAAATAATTACATAGCCTCGGTCCGAAATGCCAGTGTGTGAGTTATATTTAATGATAAAATGATAGGAATGAATCAGTGAGAAGGCAACAACGAAAAGGAACAAGAGACTGAATGAAACAGTTAGGCGAGGAATAACTCATTTTAATTTTTCAGTTCATATCGAACTAGGAGTGAAATAAATTTCCAAGAAAAATACTTTTTATATGCTCTTTCCATCTCGTTAAATCATCTTGTATGACACTATGAATTTATTTGTATGTAATACAGACTGAGAAACCTTTGTCGGAAATGCTTCGGACTGGTTGTGTTTCGGCATTTTTCGGCACTTTTCGGCATTTTCGGATTTTTGATATAAAAGAAAAATAGGACCGAAGTCTAAATTATAAATTCTCTTTATATGTTGTTTGTATACGGTTCGTACAAACAGTCTGCAATATTTATTATTAGTTTGTTTATTTACATTGCGAATAAAAGTTAATTATAGGCCCGAATATTGAGTACAACACGAATGTGCAAACGTGATTACAGAACAGTTGAATCACTGTTCATTTATTAAACTAATTTCTCCCACTTCACAAGGAGAAGCCCGTAAATTTCCGCTGACGAGATGTTAAACTGTTTTGTTAATTTCTCTGTATAACTGTCTGCCATTACATTTTATCTAATTCGATACAGCATTGAAACAGTTAGTTAATAATAATAATAATAATAATAATAATAATAATAATAATAATAATAATAATAATAGTAGTAGTAGTAGTAGTAGTAGTAGTAGTAGTAGTAGTGGTAGTAGTAGTAGTAGTAATAATAATAATAATAATAATCATAGTAGTAGTAGTAGTAGTAGTAGTAGTGATAGTAGTAGTAGTAATAATAATAATAATAATAATAATAATAAAGAAGAAGTAGAACAACAACAACAACAACAACAATAACAACAGTAGTAGTAGTAGTAGTAGAAGTAGTGGTAGTAGTAGTAGTAGTAGTAGTAGTAGTAGTAGTAGTAGTAGTAGTAGTAGTAGTGGTAGTACTGGTAGTAGTAGGATAAATGGTGATAGCAGTAGTAGTAATAGTAGTAGTGGTAGTAGTGGTGGTACTAGTAGTAGTGGTAATAATAACTGTTGTTACTGTTGTTAGAAGTGGTCTGTTTGATGCTGTCGTTGTTTCTTTTCTTCTTTTATTTCTTTTATTTTTTTAAATTCTTCGTCTAATGATGTTTGATTTACCGTTTGATTCCACTTTGAGTACGAAGAGAAATCAGAAACAACTTCTGGCGTTATTCGACAACAGGAAGAACATGTTTATGATTAAAAATTTGTACGCGACACCGGAACGCAATCTGATTAATTATTTACGTGATTGCAGGTCTGATTATATACCTAATTTTACACCTTGATAGAGCTACTGACATCATTGTACCTGTGTACACCTTTGTTTGTTTTTGTTGTTTTACACCTGGCCAGGTCACAGATTAATAAGAAGAGATTTCTTCTTGTATTTTTGCAGTAAATTAAACAGACCTTTATGAGGCCTTTGCTTTATTTTTGTAAATTGTTTGTTTGTATGTTTTCTTTGTTTATTATGTTTACATATTTTCATTTCTTCTTGTTTGTCTGGTCATCATTATCATCATAAACTTCTTCTTCTTCTTCTTCTTATTATTATTAGTGTTGTTGTTGTTGTTGCTATTATTATTATTATTATTTGCTACAGCTGTTGCTGAAACTGCTGCTGTTATTATTAAAGATAAGGCGATGGAAAGAGCTAAATAGATAAAACGAGAAACTTATATTGGTATTTATATATAAACAAAAAAAGTATAAAAGATACACAGATATATAAAGATATGAAGAGAACAAACATATACAGAGAGACAGAGAGAGAGACAGCGAGAGAGAAAGACAGAGAGACAGCGAGAGAGGGAGAGAGAGAGACAGCGAGAGAGGGAGAGAGACAGCGAGAGAGAGAGAGAGAGACAGAGAGAGAGAGAGAGAGAGAGAGAGAGAGAGAGCGAGCGAGAGAGAGAGAGAGAGAGAGAGAGAGAGAGAGAGAGAGAGAGAGAGAGAGAGAGAGAGAGAGAGACAGACAGACAGACAGACAGAGAGAGAGAGAGAGAGATTAGATCTGAAAGATCGATATGTAACTTATGTTTATTGTGTATTTTCAGTAGCAGTAAACCATAGCACAGCTCAAACGAATCGATAAACTTACAAAAATAAAACACATGTTACCTCAACTTACACCAAAATATGTGATTGACGTCAAATGTGATAAAAAATTTATAAAAAATTATATATATATATATATATATATATATATATATATATAAATGTGATAAAAAAATTACAAAAAATTATATATATATATATAATTTTTTATAATTTTTTTTTTATCACATTTGACGTCAATCACATATTTTGGTATAAGTTGTATACATAAACACACAAATACAGCGTTTTCTTCGCGTCATTATTTATTTATATTATTTCATATTCAAGGTTTTGTTTTCTGTTTAATCATAATCCATATTGATTTCAGGGTCATAGCAGAATGTTTTGTTTTACTTAACTGTTAATTTTATAAATATTTCTATCTGCTTGTGACAGAGACACACACACACACACTCACGTACATACATGTCTCTACTACTACTGCTACTTACTACTACTACTGCTACTACTACTACAATTAGTCCTATAACCATTATGACTACTACTTCTATTACTATTACTACTACTACCATTACTATCACTACAACTATTACTACGACAACAGTACAACTACTACTACTAATACTGCTACTGCTACTACTACTACAATTAGTCCCATTACTGTACTACTACTCTACAACTACAACTACTGCTACTGCTACTACTACTGCCTTACTACTATTACTACTGTACTACGAAATATACTACTACTAGCATTTACTATCATTCGTTAATATTAATATTATTATTATTGTTATTATTATTTTTTTTTTCAGGTCTGTCAAATTTTACGATCTACGAAGGACTGTGGACTTCCTGTTTCCGGTTCACTAACTCCACAGATAACACTTACGAATGCAAGTCTTCCACTGGTCAAAGTAAGTTAATTAATTTTTGTTCTTCTTTTCTTTTCTGCTTTTCTAGTTTCTTTTGTGTTTTATCCTTTTTAAAGTGTATCTATACAAACAGTCTAACTAGGTTGGGTATACTTTTAAATTAATGTTTTGTTTCTTAGCTTCTAAAAGCAATGGCAAGGGAAGTAACCCTGTTTATTTTATATCATAACAACACTCCAAGAGTTGTGGTTCGTAGTGTAATTGTATTTAACTAAATAATAGAAGTTGCGATCTTAACTGCAGTGTCGAAATTAGGTTTACCTTCTTAGCAACGTAATAATACATAACAAAATATTTAATATTTAATATTTGCTACTGTGATGAAAATAAAATAATAAGCCCTAATTAAGTATTTGTAACAGAAAAAAAAATATATAAATAAAATAAAATATAATATAATAAGATAAAATAAATAAATAAATAAATAACAACAGCAGAAGGAGCAACAACAACAACAACAAGAACAACCATAATAATAACCTTAATAATAATAATAATAATAATAAATCTTGGAAAGACATTCTGAAACAAATGTTATCATTAATTTTATTCAGTGTTTGAATTTTTGATGTAAACTGTTAATAAAACTCGCAAGGATTCGGAATTTGTAAAATGGGAACATATCGTGACATGACTAGTAGTAGTCCTTGTGTGTGTGTGTGTGTGAGTGTGTGTTCAAAATACATGTGCCGATATATGAAATTTACGTGCAGGAAATGTACATAAACATTAATTCACTTTGTTTTATTTTATTTGTACCAATTTAATTTTAATTTTCTTACTATTTAATTTAATTTGTTTTTATTGTATTTTGTTTGTCAAGTTTAATTATTATTATTATTATTATTATTACTGTTATTATTATTTATTAGTTATTGTCATTATCATTATTATTGTTATTATTATTGTCATTATTATTATTATTATTATTATTATTATTATTGTTATTATTTTTATTATTATAATAATTATTATTATTATTATTATTGTTATTACACTTCACATTTTATTAGTTATATTGTTATTATATAGAAAACATTAAGGACAAGATTTGAAACTGTATACAGAGTTTTTTCCGAAAAACAAAAATGTAGACAACTTTGTAACAAGGAGAGAAGACCTTGTACATCGACATCGTTTTGTTTTCTTACTGTTGTCTTGCCTGTGTTGTCGTTGATGCCGATGCCTGGTCGTCTACCTCATATCGTCGTTGTAGTCATTGATGTTGCTGCTTAGTCAGTATTAACGTCGATGTTGTGTCTCTTTATTCCAAACTCCCTTTTTTTTTGTGCGTCTTTTTTTTTAGTCTTACCATCCAAGCTCTCTCTCTCTCTCTCTCTCTCTCTCTCTCTCTCTCTCTCTCTCTCTCTCTCTCTCTCTATCTCTCTCTCTCTCTCTCTCTCTCTCTCTCTCTCTCTCTCTCTCTCTCTCTCTCTCTCTCTCTCTCTCTCTCTCTCTCTCTCTCTCTCTCTCTCTCTCTCTCTCTCTCGTTTTCTAAACGTTCTCATTCATACAGTCATAATTTTACCAAAATAATAATGTTCCTTATATACGTGTTCAATACGTGTATAATTATGCTGGCGAAACGCTCAGGTCTTCATATCTCAATTTTATATTCGTAAATCACCAGTTGACTACATACTCCCCTGGTAAAGAAAGATTTTTTTTTTTTTTTGTGTGGAAACATCTGAAGTCGACGGCACTAGAGGCTTGATACTCAGTGCAAAGGGTTAAACAGAAAGATAAAAATCTGTCCACATTCTTCGACTGGGGAATACAGAATTTCATCATCTGATCACAAAGTCATTATCTTTCCCTTCAGCTGGAATTGATCTTCACGGAACATGTTTCCGAGACCGACCTCGAAACCGATCAATACGATTTCAGAATTGAGTTACCGTGTCTCTTCTTTTCTTTTCTGTTTCTCATTCATCGGCCCTTCAACCACTCAACCGACACAAACCCCATCCCAATCCCACCCTACCCCACCCCTGTCTATCCTTTTCTCACTGTCCGTTATTGTCCTTTTTAATCCCGACTTCATGACACACGAACGGTTGGTTCCTGATCAATTTTCCTTCGTTTTTTTATTATTTTTATTATCCCGTCCATGTTTATCAAGGATCTCTGTATTTCTGTATCTGGCCGCATCTCTCCCCAATCTGTAGCAACAAGTCTTTGAGCTAAAAATAGATCGCCAGTAGGAATTCGAGATTACCGTACAAATCAATTCCTTACGCCGTAGCTGAAGCAACCGGCTTTCGTGCACAGAGCTCGACCGCCGTGTCATATAAATCTACAATACCTCGCCGTCAGGGGACGCTGTGGTTGTTTAAAAAAAAAAAAAAAA
This sequence comes from Chrysomallon squamiferum, assembly GCA_012295275.1. Classification (NCBI taxonomy): domain Eukaryota; kingdom Metazoa; phylum Mollusca; class Gastropoda; order Neomphalida; family Peltospiridae; genus Chrysomallon; species Chrysomallon squamiferum. The sequence continues at coordinate 1,777,089 of CM022674.1, read as the reverse complement.
AAAAAAAAAAAAAAAAATGATGTTAATATCGATACTAGAAATGATTTTCGATTGTCGTTGCTGACCAGTAAACTGAATCGTTGATCTATGGTCGTTACCGTCGCGTGCAAGATGTCGTCTGTGTAAAAAAAAAAAAAAAAAAAAAAGGACAGAAAGAGACAAATGTTTGGCGGGAACGAATTACTGATCTGACGTCTGCTTACAGACTGTTTCCCAGCGAGGTTTTTTTTGTTTAGGACAGGAACATGTTATGCGTTGACGGCGTCAGTCTGTTTCGAAAATGAAGAATTTCCTCAAATTCAAAACCGGACAGAACAGCTCCGACCTTCGCAAGTTCGGAGAAGACTATTACCTAAGAGAAGCGAAATTATGGCGACCGTTTCGCCTGTTCGGAGTCTTCGCCACCATTTCTGCCATGGCTTTCATTCTCACTGCCATTTTCAGCTCGCATTGGTTGGCGGGGAAAGGTGAGTTGTCGTCTGCACGTAAATTGAACATTTACTTTTCATTAACATTTAATTTTTCATTTTTCTCTTCTTCTTCTTTATTATTATTATTTTTTTTTTAATTTTTTTTCCTTCTGCGCCTTCCCTTCTGATATAATGATTATGAAAAATCTCGCTGTTGATGAATTAATTATTATAATAAATGGAGACGGCCAGAATGCGTTGCGTTGAGTTGTCTGTCGATCGATAGCATATTGCTGAAATATTGTGTTGTGTTCAGGGTATCGATCGCTCTGTTGCTGTGGCGGAGACATGAAAAAGGTTTAGGACATCGGCGAAGGTTTTCAAAACATCGTTATCTGCCGTTGCTAGACGTAGACTGGACCAGAATGTCAGTTGTGTCTGATTTCGTCCTACTTCGCGATACAGTCGAAATTAAAAATATTTTTTTGATTTTTTTATGTTTATTTATTTATCTTGTCAGTTCTTCATCCGTTATTATGATTATGGTTATTATTATTATTATTATTTTTTTTTTATATTGTTATTGCTATTGTTATTACTATGTTGTTATTTCTGTTATTATTATTATTTATTATATTTATTATTTTATTATTATTTTATTATTTATTATTATTATATTATTATTATTATTTATTATTATGTTGTTATTTCATCATTATTATTATTATTTTATTTTATTATTATTGTTATTGTTATTATTATTTATTATTTATTATTATTATTATACTGTTATCATCAACATAATTATTTATTGTTATTATTATTATTATTATTATTATTATTATTATTATTATTATCAATCATTATTATTATTATTATTATTATTATTATTAGTATCATTATTATCATTATTATTACTATTACTACGGCCGGATAATACAAAGCACCTACATCTTTATCTTTTATCTTTTAACAAATCTGTTCTGGCATTAGCTAAACTTTGGTTACAAAAGCATTTCTCTCTATTTAACCATTTCACCTGTGTGGTGAACAGTTTGAATCTATTACTTTAGATATATCAGTAATCTGTTTTCATGAGGCTGGATTTAAACCTCTGGTCCACACAGAATATATACGACGAGTTTTATGAATATTCGTTAATGATGCAATTTATCAGACGTTTCAATAGCGGAATAAAATCCTGTTCTGTAGCCAATGTATAAGTGGCATAAATGGATACAGTTCATTATTACAGGCTTTGTTGCCATGGTAACGCTCTTTATGACGTCAGAGATATGTCATAGATATAGCGTAACATCGTTGTATATGTTACTGTAGGGAAAAAATTGTCGATTGTTTTTATTAGTTTGTTATTTTCGAGAATGTGAAAGGGACCATTATCATTATGTTTCATTTTATTTTTGTTTAGTTTATTGTTTCTAGAACATATAGAAATGTTTTAATAGTTTTTTACATAATGGAAGTTTAAAGTGATCATGTGGGCATTACTGGTAACAAACTGTATTTAACAAAAACCGAATGTTTAGTGATAGAAACAAATATTTGCAGAAATGTGCGGAGAATTAGAAAATAAATTATTATAAAATGTAATAATCAACATTACTAAAGAAGGTTTATGTTTGTCTGTTTGTTCAAGTATACATCCTAATTACATGTTTGTCGTAAATATCTAAAAACTGTAAGGTACTTTGGATGCAAAGTATATATGATGGCATATATATATATATATTTTTTTTCTTGTTGAAGTTGCATCGAGTTCTTTTTGATTTTGGAAGCATTTCTGTTGTACAAATGAGTGCGATTTCACTTCGTTTGGTTCTTTTACGCCACCAAATTAATCGAGTATTACAACCGAAATACACCAACATCTTCTTATTTTTCTTTTTTTTCTACGACATTTCTTGTTGCTATGCAATCTCCTGTTACATCCGAAAAAAAAAAAAAAAAAAAACAATTATGTGTATTTTATACTTGACGTATGTGAATCATTTTCCCCTTTTCCCCTAGTCCCAGTCCCATTCCCATTCCCAGGACCAATCCCCAATCCCCAATCCCCAATCCCTAATCCCTAATCCCTAATGCTATGAACTTTTGTTTCTTTCATTCGCAGGCTTCAGCGCTGGAATCTGGGCAAGCTGCTACCAAAATCTGTCTGATCCCACAGCAGTGACGCTGTGTCCTGACAAAAAGCCACGTATGCCTGAGTGTCGTTTTCTTCTTCTTCTTCTTCTTCTTCTTTTGCTGTTGTTGTGGCTAAATGTCTTTATTATTGTTGTTGTTGTTGTGCATGGTGTGTAGTATTGTTGTTATGTGTTAAAGATTGTAGATTTTTAGATGCGATGTTTCTTAATGTGATGTTTTCAGATTAGTATTGTTGTTTTTTACTCTGTTTTTTGTTTCATGAAAAATAAATATTAAAATGTTTAATCAAGCATACAAGCATTCACAGAGAGAGAGAGAGAGAGAGAGAGAGAGAGAGAGAGAGAGAGAGAGAGAGAGAGAGAGAGAGAGAGAGAGAGAGAGAGAGGGGGGAATAGAGAGAGAGAGAGAGAGAGAGAGAGAGAGAGAGAGAGAGAGAGAGAGAGGGAAAGAGAGATATATATAGAGAGAAAGAGAGATAGAGAGAGAGAGATAGATAAAGAGAGAGAGAGAGAGAGAGAGAGAGAGAGAGAGAGAGATAGAGAGAGGGAGATAGAGAGTGAGAGAGAGAGGGAAAGAGAGATAGAGAGAGAGAGACAGAGAGAGAGAGAGACAGAGAGAAAGAGAGATACAGAGAGAGAGAGAGAGAGAGAGAGACGGGGGGGGGCAAGTAATTATGCATTCATCATTACCAAAAACTAAATAAAGAAAAGCAGACGCACACACATACACACATATTTCCAGCTTATGTACCTGATACATGTATAAAATTTTGTTTTTAATAAGTTTCACTTTAACACAATAACATCATCATCAACAACAACAATAATAATAATAATGACTATAAAAAAAAAATCTATATAATAATAATAATGATAACAACAAAAAAACGACTACAATCACTTTGTTTCATTTTGCTGAACTCTGCTGCAGTTTTTTGACCTCTGGTTGTTTCAGACTGTTGACTTGTATGTAAAACCCATTACGTTTATCATAATTATCTTCCTTCACTGGAGACAACAGCTGTAGGACAAAAAAGGCGCTGTCACACTACACGATTTGTGAATGTGTTATTCCTCATCAGAGAATTTTTAGTTACGAAAAGCGAAAAAATAGTGTATTGTACAAATTGTAGACGATAATAAATTAATAATAATAATGATGATGATGATGATGATATGATGATGAAGATGATAATACTATGACAATAGCAGTTGTAGTAGTAGCAGCAGCAGCAGCAGTAGTAGTAGTAGTATCATAGTTGTGGTAGCAGTAATAACGTAGATAATCATTCAAGCTATTTCATTTAATTTTGATATCAGTAAAAAAATGGCAGTGATTTGTCTGGTTAATTAACGAGCTGTAGAAATGTAACGAGTTCACTGACTGGCTGTTAATGAAGTAATGACAAAAATCAGTTTCTGTTATCTTCTCTGATTGGATAATTATGTGGTTATATGATCTACTGAAATGCTTTTTTTTTTTACACATACTGCTAAATTAAGATTTCGATAAAATATACTAAGGCCTTTTGTTTAACTTTGTTGCGAATTGCTTAGTACCCACGTATTTATTTATTTATTTATTTATTTATTTATTTATTTATTATTATTATTATTATTATTATTATTATTATTATTATTATTATTATCATTATTATTATTGTATTATTATTACTTTTACTACTACTACTACTACTACTACTACTACTACTACTACTACTACTACTACTACTACTACTGCTACTACCGTTATTACTACTACTGCTGTTACTGCTGCAACAACTACTGCTACTTTTGCTGCTACTACTGTTATCATAATCATCATCATCATCATCTTCGTCATCATCACTTTGCAGGGTTACAGGTGTGGCAGTTACATCCCAGTGAAGACACAAACAAAAACTATTTAATTGATTTATAACACGTCTGGCAGATAGTGTAATATCACAAAACTTGTTTTAGTATTTCCATGTTAATCTTTCTTCTCTTTAGTTCTTGTTTTGTCTAGCTACTGTGTGTTTTATATTAACAGTGTAATGTTGTACGTGTTTTTTTTTGTGGCCCTAGATTTAATTCGATTATTTGATAGTATAAATATTTGTTTTGTTTGTAGCTGTTCGTTAACAAATTTTTTTATTTTCTAGTGTTATTCTTGACGTTTGATATTTTAGATTACAACGTTGTTATTTTTTTTTTCTTACATATCCATTTCTACATGTATATATTTGTGTCGTATATTACACTTATTTATAACCCATAAGACTCTACTTGATCAATTTGTTTTTCTTCTAAATGTTCTTATCTTTCTTCTTTCTTGCTCTCTCATTCGTTCATTCTTTTATTATTGCTTTCATTCACATACCTGGTCTTTCATTCATTCATTTTTTCATTTATTTATTCATTTATTCCATTCCATTCCAACCGTCTATCTTCTACTATTTTTTTTTTTTTTTTTTTTTTTTTTTTCATCTCTTAAATATTTATCGTTTCTTTCGGTGATAATTACTTTCACTTTTTTTTTATTTATTCGTAACTTACTAATCGATTCATTCATTCGTTCATTCATTCATTCATTCGTTCATTCTTCTGTTCCTGTCTTTCAGACTGGCAGAACGCTGTGATTGGACTGCTTCTCTTCGCTGCTACGTTTGGGTTCGTGGCCTCCACTTTGTCAATCTGCGGGGTTTGTACCAGTCCACTGCCGAGAAAAATATACTACTTCCATTCGGCCGGCGAAATATTCCTCGTTTGTGGTACTGTCATCTTCATCATCATCATCATCATCATCATCACTATTATCATCATCATCATCATCATCATCTATCATCATCATCATCATCATTATTATCAACATTTTTCTTACTACTATTACTACTACTGCGTATATTTTAAATATTTTTATTACTGCTGCTGTTACTTCTACAGCAACGATAAGAACAACGATGATTACTACTATGACAGCTAGTACTAGTATTCCTTATAGTGTATATTATTGTTACTACGTCAACAAATGATTTTCATCATCATCTTCATCTTCAGCATTATCACCGTCATCATAATTACCATCATGACATTATTAGCATTATTATCATTAATATTAAATTTTAAAAAAAGAAGGTTATTCTAAATTTTATTTTATGGACTGATTTATAATTATATAGATCTTATTTATTTATTTATTTATTTATTTATTTGTTTGTTCATTTATTTGTATGTTGATTTATTTATTTACTTTATTTATTTATTTATTGATTTGTTTGTTTGTTTATTTATTTATTTATTTGTTTGGTCATTTATTTATTTATTTATTCATTTATTTATTTATTTCTTCATTTATTTATTTGTTTGTTTATTTATTTATTCATTTATTTATTCATTCAATTATTTATTTACTTATTTATCTAGTAATTAATTAATTTATTTATTTATTTCATTTTGTTTTGTTTCAGCCTTGAGTACGGGCATTGCCTTGATCATTTTCCCAATCGCTGTCGAGCTGGACAACCAGATCCGCTCCCACCGGTACGGCATCGGGTACGGGCTGGGCTGGGGCGGGGCCTTCTTCTTCCTCGCCTCGGCGGTGTGCATGACGTTGGACGAGCTTGTCCGTGAGTCCGCGCGCACGCGCTGCTTCCGTTGGTGTTGGAAAGGAAAAGGCTCGGACAGAACAGAACTACGTCAAGTCTGACGACGTCAACGATGACGTAGTGGTACGCGGCGAATTCTTTTGTGTCGTTGCTTTATTAAGAAAAAAAAACGTGTTAGTCAGTGCGTGTGCGTGCGTGCGTGTGCGTGCGTGCGTGCGCGTGATCTTGGCTGCGGACAACGTCAGTGCATTCTTGTTTTGTGATTTTAGTGAACCGAGAAACGTTTTTTTTTTATTTTTTAAATTTTTTATTTATTTATTATTATTATTATTTTTTTTTTATATTGTGATGAACGGTGTCTTTGATTCCGTTGTGATTTCTAAAAAAAAAAAAAAAAAACTATGCTCAAAAAAACAAAAAAACAAAAACAAAACGAACAAAAACAGAGAAGACGTCGTAAAGGATGCCGTCGAAGACGTCGTAAAGGATGCAGCCGACGATGTTGTGGTCATTAAAACAACAGACAACAGCATGGACCTGTGGATACCTGAACTATCAACACAATGTGGATATATACAAAGCAATAACTGCGATAACAGAAGTTAGGAGCCTAAGGCACTGTTTTTTTTTTTTTTTTTTTAATCAACGTTTGTGCCCTAAGGCACCACTGATTCGTAAATTGATTCTGGTTTCCAATGGATACGGTGCACATGTCCTAGGATTTTTAAAAAAAATTTATTATTATTATTATTTTTTTTTTTAGATTCTTCAGGGTCAAGGGCTTTAGAAGTTTTGATTCATCACGTGATTCGTATGAATGTGATTCTTGGATCTTCGTTACATTTTACTTGTTGATTCGTGCGAGATTTTTAAATATTTATTCTTATTCTTATTATTATTATTACTATTATTATTATTATTATTATTATTATTATTATTATTATTATATTTAATACTGTTGCATGCAGATTTCATGAACAAGGCTTTTCTTACGGTTTTATTAATAATATTTTCCACTTGTTGACTACGTTATCATTATTGTTCTAATTATTATTATTATTATTATTATTATTATTATTATTATTATTATTATTATTATTATTATTATTCAGTATCATTCTTTTAAAACACTAATATTAATCAACCAATATTTTCTTATTATTTCTATTAATATTTCTCTTTCTGTTGCGACTGACTTTTTCTTTTTTTCGTTTTCTCTATTTTAAATTTTACTTCTGACTCAGCAAATGGCGTCTCGTTCTGGAATTTCGCTGACGTCACAAATGCTTCGTCCATCAACGTAAATCTCTCTCCACAGGGAGCTGAAATATTGATTGCAGGTTGCCATGTCACTCATAATTAAAACCCTCGCTTTGTTTTCTAGCTAGTTCCATCAGGGGAGACTACTCTGACGTGCATAAATTATTCACGTAATTGACTTGGTTTCTTCTTACCGAGATTCTTTGTGCAATAATCTTCGTTGTCGCTTCGTTTGGTTGTGTTTCTGAAACGTGGAAAATATTTGTTGGTTTCTTATTTAATTATGAAATAGCCCAGAACTAAAATACCTTAACGTTAATTATAAACGTCTGTTTGATATCATTTTATATATATTACATCTCTCTCTCTCCCTCTCTCTCTCTCTCTCTCTCTCTCTCTCTCTCTCTATATATATATATATATATATATATATATAGATAGATAGATAGATAGATAGATAGATAGACAGATAGATCTGTATCCATTTGTTCAAATTTAATTTACAGTATTTATACATTTTTGCTACCTATAATAATAATAATAACAACAACAACAACAACAACAATAATAATAATAATATTTATAATTATAATGATAATCATGTAATATATAATTAGAAATATTTTAAATATAACGTCATTATTTAGGTGAATGTTTCTTACTTTCATTGTTTGTAACTGCTCAGTTTTGTTTTATGAAATGTAAAATAATTTATTTAATTATTTATTGTAAATACTCCTCAATTTTTAAGTTGGAATGTTGTCTAGAATCTGTATAACGTTCCTATAATTTTTATCATTGTTATTTCAACCATATTGAATTATATATTTTTTAATATTTTACTTCCATTGTATGCTAAGTTATGATGCAATCATATTACTGGAGATTAGAACTACTGTACAGGTATCCTTTGATTAACGCGATTAATTGATCTATCGATGTTACTGAATATATCGAAATCGCGATAATAAAATACAATGATAATTAACGGTAAAAATGTTAATGATATTCGATCAAATGCTGAAGGAACAAAAATATATATATACTTATTTTGTAAAGAAAATGCTTTAATGTTTAGTAAATACAAAGTAGTAGTATCGTGTACTTTTTAATGATAAAAAAATATTATTAACAGTATTTTGAATAGCTTTGGCTTTTTTCTTTCCTTGCAGTCTGTTTTCTAAATTACGGCAAACTACACCAATGCTATTCAGATGTGGATCCATATTGATTATTAATTTCTTCAGCAGCTCAAAATTACGTAACACTTCATCAGGTTCTTTAGTCGCTGATTGGCTTCCCTGCTGTGACGTAATCTCGTTAACGGTGGTTACGTTCGAACGCTCTCTCTCATTTACGCGAGAATTTCTAAAACTCGTTAATAAAAATGTTGTATCTTTCATTAAAAAAAAAAAGCATGGTAGCAGTTAATATCAGCGTTTTATTCAAAATCGCATTAAACAAATGGATACCTGTAATTATTACTTCTGTGACGTGTTATTTCTGTGACGTAATAATCATATGGTGTTACCGCGCCGCTTATTGGTTGTGCTTGAAGGAGCTTCTACGAATAACAAACATCCTTACATATGAATATTATTAAAATAAATGTAATAAAATTACCTGAGGGATAGACAATAAGTTATGAAGAGTGGGTTATGAAGTTAAAATTGTCGTAAATATTTTTTAAAAGATATATGTGTAGAAGATATTATTTTTTAACTTAAAAGTTTAATGGTGAACTGAATAACAAAGAGTTTGGAAAGTTTGTTAGTTGAAAATAATTTGTAAACCTGTCACAGGTTCTTATTGCTGTTTGATATTTCATATCAGTTTTATATAATTAAATGTCTACTGTACTTACTTTAATAACAAGAACAACACTGATAATAATAGTTACAAAGGTAACAATAACAACCAGGACAACAACGACGACAACAGCAATAATAATAATAATAATAATCTTATTCAAAGAACTTTAAACAAATCTAACTTGCAACTGATTACTCAGTCTGTTGGAACTTTTTTGAAGCGACATCATTAACAAGGAAACTGACAGCCTCTATGAAATTCTGGGACTTACTGTTTTAGTGTCATACTTTATTATTAACTAAGTTTGGAGGTCTTGACACAAATTTGAAAAAGGTTTTTACGTACAAAAAAATATATGTAAGCTCTCTGTTCCCACCACTATACCTAAGGTTTTTTTTAATTTTTATTATTTATTTTGTAGGTCGTTTTAAAATTTACATTTTTATACCTCAGTCGTTATATTTGAAAATACTGTATTTGCTTTGTCGTTACTTTTATATTACTTTTTAACGTCATTTTATTACTCAAGAAATAACGATCATTTTAAAGAGTTGTGATTGTGCACCTAGGTTTATTTATTAATAAAAATTAATCTAGATTTTTTTTCTCTTTTTATATAGTTAATAATATTTTTCGGTTAATAAGCACAGATTTCTCCAAAAGATAAATTATTGCTAAAGATAAATATAATGTTTTCCCTACGATCTCTCTCTCTCTCTCTCTCTCTCTCTCTCTCTCTCTCTCTCTCTCTCTCTCTCTCTCTCTCTCTCTCTCTCTCTCTCTCTCTCCCATGCACATTCACACACACACATGTACAAACAGATATACAACCTAGTCATTATGTATATGAGATTATTTGTTAATTATCTAACAAGGTAACAGATTAGTTAAATCTTAAGGGTCAAATGATTTACCGTCAAGACGGTTATTGAACCTCATAAATCTAATACATCGATGATGAAGCATACAAAATACACTCAGAAATTTCCAGACTGGTCTTTAAGGGTACAATTAAAAATATTTAAAGTTTTGTATACTGCAGGTAATAGGTGTAATCATTAGTATATTATCTGAACTGCCATCTGTTTTTTTTTTTCTTTTCTGTTTTTTTCTTTATTTCTTTATTTATTTCTTTATTTCTTTATTTATTTATTTATTTATTTATTTATTTATTTATTTATTTATTTATTTTTTTTTATTTATTTATTTATGGTTTTTTTTTTTTTTTTGTCCAGAATATTTTCCATTCCTTATATGTGATGTTATCTTGATATCTGCCCACTGTGTTTCTTAAATATCTTTATTGTATATATCTTTGCTCATTTAAATATTTTATCCATATTATATATATATATATATAATATATATATTTAAATTTTTAAATTGTGGATGTTGGAGGAATAACTGAAATAAAATGATTTTTTACGCTTTTGTGTGTTTGTTGATTCTGTTACCTTTAATAACAGGAATTTTTCAAATAAACAAAAAAAAAGACATTAAAATTTGTTTTAAGAAAATGCATTTTGTCTGTTTTTAATCAAAGATTAATTTATACATGCTAATGAATGGATTAATACTGATGAATTAATGACTGAATGAATGAACGTTTTGAAAAAATTCCCAACATAACTAGTTGTTTGTAAGAAATTTTACACACACACACACACACACACACACACACACACACACACACATTATCGCATGCACGCGCACACTCATCAAGAAGATTAGATCTTTTTAATGTTGGTGTTTTCGTTGTTAATAATCATCAACCATGGAATTAGATCTTATTGATATCATTGTGTACGTAGGATGTTAACGTATATATCTCGTGTGTGTCTGTGTATGAGTGTTTGTGTGTCTATATGTATGTGTTTGTGTGTGTTTGTGTGTGTGTTTATGTGTGTATTTGTGTGTGTTTTTGTGTGTATATGTGTTCATTTGTGTATGTGTGTGCGTTTCTGTGTGTGTCTGAGTTTGGTGTGTATGCATGTTTGTTTCTTCATTCACCTGCATTATGTTTTTCTGACATTTCTATTAATTCTATTTTTTTATTATTATTTTTTTATATACCCTCATCATGCTATCACATATTCAGTGCAGTTAATTCCTGAAATGCCGTTGTCGTAGTCGTCATTTAAGACGTACACTGATTTTATTTTCAGTCCAGAATATTCTTTCACGAGCCAGTCAGTCACGTGACGAGGTTACAACGTACCCTTTACGAACTCGGTGTCCGTACAGTACTTTTAATATTCAGTTTTGTTGTCGTTGCTATTTTTTTTTTTTTTTTTTTTTTTGCGAAAGGAAACAATTAATCAAGTTGTAAAGTGTCAGAGATCTGAAACAATAAAACTTTACCTGTCGGACTTACAGGTAAAACTCACAGTTACTCACAAATGTTCACCTGTCAGCCTGGTGAGCTGAAATAATACAGTGCGTCTAGAAATAATAATTATTGTTATTATTATTATTTTTATTATTATTATTATTATTATTATTATTATTATTATTATTATTATTATTATTATTATTATTATTATTATTATTATTATTATTGTTGTTGTTGTTGTTGTTGTTATTGTTATTGTTATTATTATCATCATCATTATCATCGTCAACGTTAAAGCCGTCGTCGTTGACGTAGTTGTTGCTGCTGTTGCTGTTGTTGCTGCTGTCTTTTTTTTATTACTTCATTTATAAAAAATTAAAAATATTTATCAGCTAATGTATGTCGATTTTGCGTACTTGACATATCGATGTAAATGATAATCGATACAATATACTTCACGTCGATATAAATTATAATCGATATGATAAACTTCACATGATACATATTATAATCGTTATAATATTAAAATCGATTATCGTATTAAACGTAGATTAAAAGGCATACGTACCTCAATAAAATATTAATATATAAACTAACATGAAGAGATGATTTCTGTTTTATTTCTCACAGGAAAAAGAATGACATCCTATGACAAATGCCAGAGTGTGAAAGAAAATGTTTTGTATATTTGCAACCAAACATTTAGAAGGTAAGATGAGAGAGAGAGAGAGAGAGAGAGAGAGAGAGAGAGAGAGAGAGAGAGAGAGAGAGAGAGAGAGAGAGAGAGAGAGAGAGAGAGAGAGAGAGGGGGTATAAATATTTCTCAAAAACAAATGTACAGCGACACACAAAAAAATCAGACAGACAGACAGTCAGACAGATAGATAAAAACAAAGTGTGTTTCTGCCCCTTCTTTAATTATTTTACTTCTAAAAATGTCAGTGTTAGCTAAATTTAGCTTTTATTATGAAAAGTTTCTAATTCTGTTCAGGAAATGTCTTTATATATAAGTTCACGTTGCTAACATATTACCCTAGTTGTTGTTGTTGTGGAATGCCTCTGCCGTAGACAACGTCATTTTTGAGTGACGTCTTCACACCGCCACGTTGACGTGTTTTATTACCAAAAGCGTGTTTCAGTGTCTGCGCATACGCCGCTTAATTATGCAGACGACAATAAAATGGCGGGTCATTGAACGGAATAATTTTTTTTTTTTTTTTTTTTTTTAAAAGATTGTTTTAATATTATTTATTTATTATATTTATTTATTTGTTTATTCTGTAACTTATTTATATGAAAAATGGGCTCTTGCACATAAAAAAGCAGAAACAAAGAAGATGGAAAATATAATGAAAAAGAAAAATACTTTAAAAAACCCCAAAGTATATATATTTATGTGTGTTTGGGTGTGTATGTGTGTGTGTGCGTGCTTGCATACATACATACATACATACATACATACATATATATATATCAGAGAGAGAGAGAGAGAGAGAGAGAGAGAGAGAGAGAGAGAGAGAGAGAGAGAGAGAGAGAGAGAGAGAGAGAGAGAGAGAGAGAGAGTTAGTAAATAATAATAAAAAGTGTAAAATTTTTAAAATAATAAAATGATATTAAAGAAAAAAAAAAGAAAAAAAAAGAACAAAAAGAACTTGCAAAACCCCCCACATAACCTCCCTAAAAAAAAAAACAACAAACAAACAAACAACAACAACTCCCTGTTTATCGGGTAACTGAAATGAGCTTGTTTGCTAGACTGTAAAAATAAAACTGATATCAGTTAATATCAGCGACTTGTCGCGGTATCGTCTTTCCCCTATGAGTTATCTGTTAGTCAGTTCAAGAACGAAAATATTGTATTTCCCACTCCACCTTTCTGTACTTAGTCTGTGAAGATACACTTCTATTTTAGTACACACACATGTGTGCGGGATACATGATGTTTTTTGTAAGGTACTTTTTGGTGTATTTATTAACTATAGGAAAGGTTTTTCGCGTGTGTGTGTGTTTGTGTATGTGTGTGTGTGTGTGTGTACTTGGGTCTTTCAGTGTGTGTTTGCATGTGTGTGTATGTATTTGTGTCTGTTTTGTGTGTCTGTGTGAGTGTGTATGTAAGTGCGTTCGTGAATATCCTTCTCTGTTACTAAATGAGAATAAAATATGAAAAATCTTCTTCTTTTTTTTTTTTTTTTTTTAAAGTGACAAGTAATTAATTAAAGTAGATTACGAAGTAATGCTACTTATAACACAGATCACTCCTGAAATATTTTCAAACTACTTTTCATAACTTACGCTCAACAGTTCGAAACTATTTTTGACAAATATTCAGAGACACAAACAGTCAAAACAGTGTTGTGATATGGCAATAGTTATTGCATATTTAATAACTGGATAGTTATAATTTAAATGTATGTACATTGTTTAAAACATAATAACTAAAGAAAAGTAATAATTACACGTGTACATCACCATCATAGCAGTAGCAGCAACAGTAGCAGCAGCAGCAACAACAACAACAGCAGAAATAATAATAATAATAATAATACACAGATCAGCAAACAAAAGAATATATCTCCTTACTGTGCAGTCATGCCATGAATGAACGAATATATATAAATGTTATAAATCCATACGAACCCATTCCTCGAATGTGCATATAATGTATTTGAAGGTGACTGTTTGTATTAGCAAACGTGTTATGCGAGTATGTGATTACTTTAGCTATGTGTGTGTGTTGTGTGTGTGTGTGTGGAGAGAGAGAGAGAGAGAGAGAGAGAGAGAGAGAGAGAGAGAGAGAGAGAGAGAGAGAGAGAGAGAGAGAGAGAGAGAGAGAGAGAGAGAGAGAGAGAGAGAGAGAGATAAACAAGGTGTTTGGAAATTGAAATACACCAAACTGCTGAAGTGACAAATTATTTCCATTTAAAATCGTAAACATCCAAAAATATCAGATCTGTATCTATTTTTCGAGTCATTAAAATGTTCGCCAGAAGCAGAAGTTAGATGTTTACAAAGATTGTTGGTCCATTATATGGACAGAAATCTGTTACAGTAATGATCTGAAATATCCACCTGTAGAAACCTTTGACCTTTGACCTTCTGTGTATTTCAGATCGTGTATTTCTATTCCGTAGGTATCAGGTTCGAGTCATGGAAAGGAGCAGGCTGTTGTTGTACAGTGACTGGAGACAGGCTTGAAGTATTTCAGGTTGTCGGATCGAAACTGCTTAATGACTTCAGTGCGGTTTTTTTCCCATTGCAGCTCATATACTAAGATAATTTATTTTGTTTTTGTGTTACTTAAGAAAAGTGAATATAAAAAGTACTTCGCTGTTGTCATAAAATGTTGGTCTTTCAATGAATGGGTCGGGTATTGACTTTTTATTATCTGTGGGGTTTTAACAAGAAATACAGTCATATATAGTCGTAGACTCCAACAACAACAGAAACAAAATAAAATAAATAACAAAATAAAAAGAGTAAAAAAAAAAATTAATAAAAAATGAAATAAAATAAAACAAAATAAAATAAAATAAAAATAAGTAAATAAAT
This sequence comes from Chrysomallon squamiferum, assembly GCA_012295275.1. Taxonomy (NCBI): domain Eukaryota; kingdom Metazoa; phylum Mollusca; class Gastropoda; order Neomphalida; family Peltospiridae; genus Chrysomallon; species Chrysomallon squamiferum. The sequence continues at coordinate 1,761,977 of CM022674.1, read as the reverse complement.
AAATAAAAATAATAACAATAGTAATAGTAGTAATAATAATAATAATAATAATAATAATAATAATAAAATAATAATAATAATAATAATAATTATTATTATTATTATTTTATTATTATAAAAATAAATAAATAAATACGAAAAATTTAAAACAACAACAATACCAGCAATGACATAAAAAATAACCAATAAAAAAACAATAAAAGAACAAACAAACAAACAAAACCAACAAAAACAACAAATGTACTGGATGCGTTTTTAACGACGCGATTTCATCTTTTCATCTTTCAAAAGCCGAGTACGTGTTTGTCTCCCTTGATTACGAAAGAAAAACAGAACTGAAAAATTCTTGTTGTGAAATTTCACAATCACCTGAATTTCTCACCTCGACAATAAATCTGACAGTGTACTGTCGGCTGGTTAGAGCTGTTGTGTTAAAATTTGGAATCACACTCAAACTGATTTTAATCTCTGTTGTTTGAAAACGAGAAAGAGACTGCTGCCTCTTTACACCAGCTGGCGCTGGGTTGTTAAAACAGGGAAGGTCGTCGGATCGTATCAGACTAACAGTGTTAGAATGATAGAAGTATTTAGATGAATAAAAAAAAAGTAAAGGAAAGAAGGAATGAATGAATGAAAGAATGAGTGAGTTAATTTGTTTAAAAAGTGAACGAAAGCATGAATAAATGAATGAATGAAAGAGAGAAAGACTAAATCAATGAATGAATAAATAAAAGACGTTATGACAGCTGTAATTATGGCAACAACGATTTCTTTATCTTTATTATTATTATTATTATTATTATTATTATTATTATTATTATTATTATTAGTGTCATCTATATCATCATCATCGTCATCATCATCATAATCTTCTTCTTTATTATAACCCGCATCAACATTTCGTTTTTAGATTGTTCTACTTTCCTTAATTCATTTGCTTTTATCTTAATTTATTATTATTATTTTGTTTAATATATTTTATTTATTTGTTTTGTTCATTTAATCCAGTCACAGTTCCTTCTATTAAAAAGGCAGACGGCATCAGTATTTAGTTAAAACAATAGGAATAAAGGAAAAGAGGATAGGCAGAATGAAGGAAGAAAGGAGTGTAATATTGAAGGAAATAAAAAAAAATGCATACGTCATAATATTATTTACGTCATTAATTAAATGTTATTTCCATAACTCAAAACGTTTAGGCTATTCTAAATTTTCTTCAAATCATTACTTTTTGTTTTCCTGTTTATTTGTGGATATAAGTTATAATAATAGTAATGATGAGGATAATTTAAATAATAATAATAATAATAATAATAATAATAATAATAATAATAATAATAATAATAATAATAATAATAATAATAATAATAATAATAATGCTTTATTTAATTATTCCATTTGCAGTAGACTGAATAATTTTCTATCATTAGATATTGGATGTGAGGCATTTAATAGCATATACATTGTTGTTGTTATTATTATAATTTAAGAATAAATACTGTTTATATATATATATATATATATATATATATATATATTCAGATTTTAGGTGCAATATTACAGTTTAAAAACTGAGTTGCCTATATGTAATAGAACTTAAGGACAGCACTCAGCATAGTCAATATGACGTTACATCTGTGACGTCATAGACACGGCACTTATCGCGGTTCGCCAAGTTTGACGTTAAAAGTATTGTGATGTTTTCACTAACGGGACTCAAGTTCGCGAGTAAGTAAAGTAAAGTAAAGTATACGACATATCTCGTCCCGGCCCGCTGTCGTACAGATCTGACACTGAATCGCCAGCGGCAAGTTCTCGGTCACGTGACACGCTGAGGCACGCTCGAGGCTCGAGCTGTCACGCGGGGTTTTGCCACACAGTGTGTGTGAGTGTGTCTTCTCTCTCTGTCTGTCTGTCTCTTCCTTGCTCGCGTGTTCTTCTCTCAGCCAGCAAAAGGAATATGCATCTGCTGAACGAACTGACGGCGTTGGTCCCCACCGGAGGTGCAGTGACGACGGCACCCGTGTCGCCAACAACGTCGTGAGTAGTTTGTTTTATTTTATTTTAGACGCTGTGTTGTTATTTTATTTTTTTTTTTTTGGTTGTGTTGTGTTTTCGTTATTATTATTATTATCGACACTCGCGTTTTTAAAAACATGCAAACGTCATTTAGACGGGATTTCTGAAGCGAAAAATCTGCTCTACGGGTAATCAGTCGCTTGTGTATTCTATTTACTTGTTTTATTTTCAGGACAAAAAACTAATACTTTTTATTTATTTATATATAAAACTGTTTGTTTATATCTAACCTTTGACGTCTAGACGAAAGTGAAAACGAAACTACGTTATAACAAATCATTGCAATGTTACAAACAACACAAGTAGAGATTCGTGTGTGTTATTTTATTTAATGTATCTGGCTGTGTCACAGTCATGTGTCTTAGTGTATTTGTATTTGGTTCATTTATTATTTGTGTAAAACAAATTTTATCTTCGTATCCAGTGGGAGCAATTCAGCTATCTGTGATATCGGCTTATCTTGATTTTCTGTCTCTCTTTCTCTCTATATCTCTCTCTGGCTCTCTCTCTCTCTCTCTCTCTCTCTTCTCTCTTTCTCTCTCTCTGTCTCTCTCTCTCTCTCTCTCTCTCTCTCTCTCTCTCTCTCTCTCTCTCTCTCTCTCTCTCTCTCTATTTCTCTCTGTCGTTCTCTCTCAGTCTTTCCCTCTCTCTCTCTCTCTCTATTTCTCTCTGTCTCTCTCTCTCTCTCTCTCTCTCTCTCTCTCTCTCTCTCTCTCTCTCTCTCTCTCTCTCTCTCTCTTTCTCTCTCTCTATCTATCTATATATATGTTCTCTCTCAGTCTTTCTCTTTAAATCTCTCTCTCTCTCTCTCTCTCTCTCTCTCTCTCTCTCTCTCTCTCTCTCTCTCTCTCTCTCTCTCTCTCTCTCTCTCTCTCTCTCTCTCTCTCTCTCTCTCTCTCTCTCTCTCCAGCAATTGAATATGCACCCATGAAGTATGCATTTAAGTAAATTCAAACAAGGACATATTATGCATCATATACATAAGCAAATTTTGCATATATATATATATATATATACATATATATATTATTGTTGTTGTTATTGCTATTGTTTTGCAAAAGTTTCGAAAAAACTGCTGATATAAGATTATTTATGCCTACGTTATCTTGACATCTACAGTGTCCAAAGTTTGTTGTCGCAGCCCAATGTTTTATATCAATAATAAAAACACAAAGTTGGCGGCCAGTTTAAAGAGAGAGAAAGAGAGACAGAGAGAAACAGAGCGCCTCGGGCAACGAGCGTGAAATCTCTTCTCCTATCACTGACATTAAGACAAACAACAACAAAAATAAATTTCAGAGAGTCAGAGAAAGCAAACGTAATCATCATGATTGGTTTATGACGGCTTAAATCAGTGGTTCTGTGTTCTGGTGGTCCTGTGGTCCTGGTGGTCCTGTGCTCCTATGGTCCTGTGGTCCTGTATTGCACTCATTCATTTCATGTACGTTGTGCTGTGTTAACCATTTTGTTTTTAGATACTGGTCCTGTGGTCCTGATTTGTCTAGTCTGAAATATATGGTTCTAGGGGTCCTTGTTTGTTTTAGATATGTTGTCATGTGTCCTAGTCCTAGTTAACCTGTGGAATAGGCAGTTCTGGTCTAGATGTATTGTCATGTATTGTCTTGGCTTACCTTTATTTAGATGTTTTGGTCCTCTGGTCCCAATTTTTCATGATTTTCGACAATATTGTCCGACGTCCTAGTTTTTCTTATTTTCCCTGGTTTCTTCTTATTTAAATGTTTGGTTGTACGGTCCTAGTTTATCTTGGTTTTTAGGACTGGTCCCTTCGTTTATGCTATTAAAGAAGTATGGTCCCGTAGTCCTACTTTATTTAGACTACTGGTTTAGTTTTGTGGTCAAGGTAAATTAGCGATAAAGTATATTATAAATACACCTTCCCCAAAACAGTAAAAAAATAAAATATTACCATATTCTTTGATAATTCATTTTTTTAACACTGGTTGGGTCAGATATAGACTCTCAAAGAGTTATCTTCGCGTGATGCAAAATATGTGTGAACGTTTTGCACAGCTTATTTTCAGTTTTTAATTTGTATCTGCTTGCACGTTGTTTCGTTTTAATACGTTTAGAAATTAATGATTCTTGATAATTATTATGTGTTTAAGCAAAGTGTTCGTTTTGTTTGCCTGTATTTACAAATCACAATACTTTCTTTTAGTAGACTGCTTGTTCGTGAGTATTGTACAAAATAAGTTGCCCAGTAATATATTAACTGTTAAAAAATGAAAAAAAACTTGGTTTTGAAAATGTTTATATTTTGCGACATAATTAAACATTTTTACTAGCAATAACGTTTTCTTTTGCACCGGAAATCATATTTTATTTATGCGTGCGCAGCAGATTAACTGACATCTGCAGACGTAACAATTTTTAGTGTTTTAACATGAACTCAAAAACATAAAAATAAAAATATACAAAAAAATGTCAATAGATGTATAAAACTGAAAGAAAGCAAGAAAGAAACAAAGAAAGAGAGTGTGATAGACAACGAAAACGACAGACCGGTAGATAGATAGACAGACAGACAGACAGACAGACAGATAGATAGATAGATAGATAGATAGATAGATAGATAGATAGATAGATAGATAGATAGAGAGATAGACAGATAGATAGATAGACAGATAGATAGAAGATATGATAAATAGATAAATAAGTAGTAGTAGTAGTAGTAGTAGTAGTAGTAGTAGTAGTAGTAGTAGTAGTAGTAATAATAATAATAATAATAATAATGCTCAGTTCTTAATCTACTTTTCTTCTTCTTCGTCTTATTATTATTATCATCATCATCATCATCATCATCATCATCATCATCATCATCATCATCATCATCATCATCATCATCATCATCATCATCATTATTATTATTATCATCATCAAACCATATACATTATTTCCACACATCGAGTCTCAGGACGATGTTTGAACACAGACTGACAAATATCTTAATCCAACCAGTCAAACTGCAAACTGTTTGTAAGCCGGCTTTAATAGTAAGAATTTAATTACGATATCACGTGACCGGTAGACCTTCAGACATCATTCAAAACTAACCCGCAATGAAACAATATCTTCTACTAACGTTTTGATATCGATGTATTCTCGTATTCGAAACCGAACGTTATATTAAACGGCACAGAGATTTCTTCTGGTATTAAGGTATCAAATTTCTGATGGGGAAGGTTTCGACCAATCCAAAATCATCACGAGAAAAAATATTGTGTTTCTTTTCTAGCTTCTGGTTTCCGAAAAAAAATAAATATATATTTACTGCTTGAAATTGATCTCTTAGGTGAATTAAGAAATAGTTCAATGTTTATTTATTTTATTTGTTTATTTATTTATTTATTTATTTATTTATTTATTTATTTATTTGTTTTATTTGTTTATTTGTTTATTTATTTATTTGTTTATTTATTTATTTGTACGTTTGTTTGTTTGTTTGTTTGTTTATTGTTTATTGTTTATTTATTTATTTTATTTATTTTATTTTTTTTTTTTTTTTTATTTCTGTTCATTTATGCAGATTTTTCTTTTCATATTTGTATGTTTATCTGTGAAGTTTGTGTGCGTGCGTTTGTGCGTCTGTGCGTATGTGTTTCCGAGAGAAAAAGAGAAAGTATATCAGAAAGAAATGTCACAGAAATGGAAAGAAAGTATAAACGAATGACGGAGACAGATAAAACAAAAAGAGATATAAAGATATACAGATAGACAGACAGTCGGACAGAGAAATAGAGAAATAGAAAGAGATTACATATTCTGACGACGGAATATGCATGAAAAATGCACGAAAAATGCATATTAAACCGAGAAAAAAAATTAATAATGTCTAAAAGAACAACAGAAAAATTTTTTTTTTTTTTATTTGCTTTTTCTCTCTCTCTCTCTCTCTCTCTCTCTCTCTCTCTCTCTCTCTCTCTCTCTCTCTCTCTCTCTCTCTCTCTTTCTTTCTTTCTTGTCCTCGTTCAGGGTAAAAAAATGGGATGCCCTCTGATAGCTGATACGTATAACGAACAATTGTAGGCCACCGTGTACCGCGGTGCACTCACCGAATACCTGGGTTTGTTGGTTATCTGAGAAACGTTTGTTGAGTCGGCTATTTTCATCACTGCTGACCCTTCCCGATCCCAAAACCACCCGCGACTTTTTTTGTTTTGTTTCGTTTCGTTTTTACTCCCAGACCTCTTCGTATCCAGGTTACCACAGCTTAATGACGTCATTTTAAAACGGTATTAATAACCACGCGTCCCGACATTTATGACGTCACTCGTCGCCAAAAGTGCCTTCGTTGTTTACTTTAGGATTTGTAAAAGAAGTGTTTTGTGATTAGAAATGTGGATTTTTTTTTTTTTTTTTTGAACTCTTTATATTTTTAATTTTTTTAGTTTGGTTTAAGATAAGTTCTTTAAGTAAATTATTTATTTAACCAAGTTTTAGCGGATTTGGTGTGATTTAATCTGATGATGATAATGATGATGATGATGATGATGATGATGATGATGATGATGATTGTTGTTCTTATAGTAGCTATGGTTCTTATTTCCTTTTTTTTTCTCTGTTTGTTGTTGTTATCTATGTCGTCATCATAACTCGTACTGTTCTTGTTGTTATATTATCATCATTATTAGTATTCGTCGTCGTCGTAGTTGTTATTATTGTTGTTGTTGTTGTTATTATTATGAGTAGTAGTAGTAATAGTAATAGTAGCAGCAGCAGTTAATGTTGCTGAATTAACGCTACTGTATTGTAATCGTTGTTATCACTGATGTGGCGAAGAATGTTGTTATTTTGTTGTAGTTGTCGTCGTCATTGTTATTGTTGCTGTTTTTATTGTTGTTGTTGCTATTCGTTTTTTTCTCTCTATCGTTTTTTTTCTTATCGTTTTTTTTTTTTTTTTTAATTTATTCCTTTGGCTGTTGTTTGTCCCTGATGGTATTTATTTATTTATTTATTTGTCTGTTTATTTATTTATTTATTTATGTGTTTTTGTTTTTATCTAATTATCAAGCACGTATTTCATTAGTGTTTGTCTTGACGTCAGAAATTCATGATTTCCGTGTTTTGATTCATGAACCGTGGTTTTTGCGTTGTTTTGTTTCGTTGAAGCAATTGAATGAATAAAACACTAGACAACTTTTCCATATGACGAAATGTATCATCAGAACTGAAGAGACTGCTGGTTTGAAAATATCTTCAACATAATTCGGTTTATCGAGTACCTAATGAAGTATCGTTTTGAAGAATTAATTAATTAATAAACACAGTTTAATTGTATATCAGTTTAACCATTATCTGATCTGCGTTGTATATTTTAATGACCTATCCGTTAAAGTTTATTTAACCGAATTCTGAACGACGTATAGATCAGTTAATTGACCTATGTTGTATCACTCAATGACCTATACAATATGTGTTATTTAATCAACTGATCAGTGAAGTATAGATTAATTAGCCAATCTACTATGTATCATTTTATGACCGATATATTAAATATTATTTAACCAACTGACGAACATTTTTTTCATTTAATTTATTGACCTAAGTTTTTTTTGTTGTTGTTGTTGTTTTTAACCAAATGATCAATAAAGGATTTAACTAACAAAGCCACAATAAATAATATAAGCAGTAGAGTTTAATTTACTTATCTGTTAATTATCTCTTTAGTTACTAATCGATTTTTACTTTTCTACGTACAACATTTAATCCAATAATGAAATAACGTAAATTATTTGTATGCTGATCAACGCTTACGTTATTATGTAGTCATAAGTAAATTGTTTTAAATTCTTGTGACGTCATCGTCGACTATGACGTATTGTTTGATTGTGTGATCACGTGGCCTATGCAGTTTCATATGACTAAGTGATTAACGAAATACCGCCTCTGTTATGTGACCTAAGGAACATACACGTAGACATGCAGATTGTAACTCATTTACAAAAGAATTAGCGACATTCAGAGATGTATTTAACTAAGCTGCTTGACGAGTTATTATTTAAATAACTGCGTAACCCATTAATTCATAACCTAATGACCTCTATCGTAAAGGTCAACTAAGCGACTTGTACAGGAAAGCTCAGTTAGGACTATAAAAACCATGCTAAAGGATAGCGAAAAGATCAGTGTTTTTTTTTTTTTTTTTTTGAGGTTAACTAAGCGATTTGTTCATTAACTAAGTGACCCATATGGTAAAGGCTAACGTAATGACCTATTCTTCAACGACTTAAATGAGTGATGACCTACGCAAGTAACTGAAAACGTGATCTATAAAACTTAACCTGACCGTATTATGCAATACAGATTAACTAAGCAGGCCCAGATTTTGACTAAGTTACTATTATTATATTATTATTATTATTATTATTATTATTATTATTATTATTATTATTATTATTATTACTGAATTTGGCCTTCTGAGTGAAAAACTTGTACTCAGAGACGTAGTTTTTCACTCAGCTACGACTACGTCTGAAGCAGACGGCAATCTTCTACAGATACCAGGCAGTTTTACTTTCAGCAGTTTTTCACATTTCACCTCTGACCCCGGGTCATTTTTGCCGATCTGAATGATGGGATAGCTGATTGCTGAAACGTTTATGGTGTCCAGAGGCGGTACCTGTAGAGAGCTTAGGA